>JACXGJ010004302.1:0-46465 GCA_016801105.1 Esox niger | reverse complement strand
CTTTGCACGTGCCTATGACTGAGCTCTCAAACGCAACCCCACTGTGAGCCTGTTTTCATAACAGTTAACTGTTTAGTATTACAGTTTTATATGGCTAATTTGTTTTATATTCTTATCTATTTTATTATTCTGTGTTATAGTTCTTCTAGCTTTCTGTTTTATATTTTACCTCAATTCTATTATCCTATGTTTTATTATTCATGCTGTTTTTATATTTCTCTTCTTAATTTATTGTGTTATTAAATGTACATCCTGCTATATTTTACCAATTGTAATGAAAGTTCTGGTGCTATCAGAGGAATAACCTCTGTGTAAACTGTTTCTGATTTTATTGCATTATTTCTATTTTCACTGTAAAGCACAATGAATTGCTTCTATGTATGAATTGTGCTATATAAATAAACTTGCTTGCTTGCTTGCTTGCTAAAATGAATTAAATATTTTTCTTAATCACTCAACAGACAAATAAAAAATATATAAAAATAAACAAAAGATACAATAAAATGTTTGTTCATAATTCGGAAAGGCCCAACGCTGTCTAATTAATGTCCTTCAGTTGACAGTGCTTGTCACAGCAAAAACCAAGCAATGAGATTGATGGAGTTGTCTGTAGAGGTCCGAGAGAGGATTGGGTCGAGGCACAGATCTGGGAAGGGTACCCAAAAATGTTCAACACTCTTCGGAGAAGGTCCTTGGTCTGGGAGTTGACCAAAAGATCTATGGCCACTTTGACAGAGCTTTAGAGTACCTGTGTGGAGATGAGAGCAGAAATTGGCAAATATACATCAAAATGTATTTCAAAATTACAGTTACCAAATAGATACCAAATAACTTAATTTTAAGTGTTTGAAAATAAACTACAAAATACAGCAGTCACACCATGTACCAAAATAATATACAGTATTTTTGTATTTTAAAAATAAAATAAAAAAATCCAAGGGAGCATTAAATCACTTTGCAAACCTTCCAGCTATTGTCCCATTTGATCCTTCTTGCATTCTATCAGCAATTATTTATTGATCAATAGGTTTTCATTTTAACTGTAGCCAGAAAAGTAATCAGAAAGTGGCAACAGAACTTGCAACAAAATGCAAAACTTAAATTGCAATAAAATGCAATTTAGTTATAAATAATTCATACAATGTGATTTTCTGGATTTTTTTTGGGATTCCGCCTCTGAAGTGTACCTATGGTATAAATGACAGAGCTCTACCTGCTTTGTAAGTAGGAAAACCTGCAAAATCAGCAGTGTATCAAATACTTGTTCTCCCCACTGTATGTACCATTTGAAAATAAAACATAAGTGAGCAGGCAAAACACGTCTTTTATTTCTAATGAGATTCACATTCAACTGTACGTCACAACAGAATGTCACAATCATACAACCAAACATGGCACCAAAGGAAAAAATTGAATCAATGACAGCGTGCAGTCTTTGTAATAGTTGTCTATGAGGTCCTGAATTCTTACAGGGAGAATAGCTCCACATTCGTCTCGGCAAAATTCCTCCAGGTCATGCAAAGTCTTCGGCCGTCTTGCATGAACCGCACGTTTGAGATCTCCCTAGTGGCTTGATGATATTCAGGTCAGGAGACTGTGACGGCCACTCCAGAACACGGTCAACATGGCTTTGTGCTTAGGGTTATTGTCGTGCTGGAAAGTCCAACAGAGTCTTTAGACCCACAGTAATGAATTACCAAGAATTTCATTGCCATAATTTGTCATTGCAACCCTTTTGAACTTTGAACTTAGACAACTCTTCAGCAGAAAATGACTGACTTTGTGAATACACCTTTGTTATGTAACTTTTACTTCACTCAGTTTGTCATACCCACACTGATTATCCAATAATCTTGTCGCTTTTACTGCTTGCGTTTGGCTTGGATATTTTAAAGGGTGCCTTTCTGAATAAATAGTAACAAGAACATTTAAAGCGATACTCATTGCAGAGAAATTTCACTTTTCAGGGTCTCAAATAATGTCTCCTGTGCCAAGGCAGCTAAGAAAGTGCTTGTATCAAAGAGATCCCTCTGCTTTTACTGCTTCATCAACTAGCAGATGTTCCAAGGAAGCACCATCCACATATGGTTAAATTCATAGGAGGGCATGCATGCTTGTTTACCTAAAAATCAATGGTGGTCAACGTTCTATGGATGCTAACAGCTTAGTGATGGAGGAGTTCATAGAGTGGAGTGGTCTGATTTGTAATATTGATGGATGGGGCACAGATCAAATGGGGACATGGATCAGAGGTTCAGTGTCCTGACTTAGCTGGTATATGTGAGAAGCATGAGTAAACAAAGTCCACATCGAGAAGTCATCATTTCCCAGTTATATGCAATGTGGACCTCCTCATTCGTTTCCAGACAAGGAAATCAGCTGTAAACAGGAGCTTTGGGAATTATTTATTGGGACATATATTATTTAATTAGTGTGAAAAGACATGTTAGATGAATGCATTAACGGACTGAATTCTGTGATATTGAATGGTGCTTGGTTGGCTATTCCGATAAGAGGATGGGTGGTAGACATAAGACAGAGTGGTGAGTTAGGGAAACCGTTATCAATGAAACAAGTGTTGCCGTTTCTTTCTTAGGACATCAAGAAAGCATTAAATAAAATGAGGCAAGAAACTCTGTTGATTAGTCTGAGTAGATTATGTATTTGGTGAATGCTATTTCAATAGAACTTTTAAGGTCAGGGTTGGTTCAGAATTTTGGTTAGTAAATGGTACCTCAGGGTAGTATCATATGACCCTTCATATTTCAACTTTATTACATAACACAGATGATAAATGTAGGGGATAGGTACATTGTTATATGCTGACAATAGGGCCATGTGGACTATAAGCTGCAGTTACAGCTGTCAAGCACTGGTTGTTAACACAGGGCTATACGTTCTCAATATGGATGTGGATCAAACCATTGTGAGGCAAAGGCATTTTTTTAAACTTAAAAAGTGCCTATAATCAGCAAAAGTGCTTTCATTGCATATTATAAAATTATGTTTACAGCAATTTATTGGGGGGGGGACAAATCAAATTTTTCCCAGGATGGTGGAGTTTCCCCCCCATCCCCCTGGGATTTCTGCCTATGGTAGAGGCTTCTAAGGCTGTGACTGCCCACAACCACCTGAAGCACCTCCATGAGGCCGCCCAAACCACCAAGCTGTCTCACCTTGACCCAGCAGTTTGAAAATAGATTTATTTTCATTTCCCCGTGTGTTCCAGTAATAAAACACCCCTAGGAACATAAAGACCTAACTGCTGTGGGTTCCTTGTGTGTATTCCCATCACAGTGGGAAATAAAGTGTATGTGGGATAAATACATCAACATCAGCATAATAATCTTTTGATCATCCTTAAAAGAAGATACCTCATCTCAGGTGATTGTTTTCTGAAGGACCAGTGTTGGTCTTGAGAAATAACATTTCTATATGCACAAACCAAGAATCTTTTAATTATGCAGGCAGACAGCAGTCATTCAGATTCTCTAGTGTTGATGAGTGTTTGTTTATTTATATCCTTTATTTCCTGCACATGTTAAAAAACGTTTACCTCACAACAACAACAACAGCATTTGATAGGAGTTAGAGGTGAAATTGCACCTCAGTGTAGAGTAGGAAACATTTAGTAGATAATTATTACCATCACAGGAAAGTTCTCAAACCAAATTTCACCACAGATACACCTATGATTAGTTCAAACCAGTTACAGAAACGGACAGCTGTGCCATTCCATCAAAACCATATGGAATCAACGGTTGATTTAATTTGATGGTGGGTGGTGGCATCATACAATTTGTTACCGTTACTTGGGTTAAACCAATCAATAATGCCAAAAGATTCTGGATTTTCTCTACAATATGCAGTGACCACAGATAATAGGAGTGCAGTAACACTGTAACAAAATGAAGTAACGCAATACACTAGAAACACCCAATGGGTTAGGGGATCCATCCTAACAAAATGGATGTTGTAGACTGACTCTTGATCTAATCGTTTGGATTTCGGGAAATTTAAAATGTATTAAATGAAGAATAGGCATGACGGCATAGGCTGTTAATAGATATACTTCTGGTAAAGTTTATTTATGTGGGTAAGTGCGTTGATCAGTGTGTGATCAGTTGAATAAGGACTTATTTTCCACATGGACATAGTCAGTCACCTGTAGTCTGCTTTGACCCAGGTGTTGATATTCTGTCTCTGTATTGGACCTGAAACCTATGGCCTCCAACTAAAAACGAAAGTCTATCACATAAACCAGAGACACGGCTGTTAACAGTCATCACTTAGCTTTATCTACTTAGAAGTAGCTAAAGTAATTGTGTCTAGTCAACAAAAATGTATATTATAACAATATAATTAACAGATTAACCTAAAAAGTTTACTGACAATTTACTTAATCTTGTTACATCTTGTTTCCTTTTGATGCAAATTACTTATTTTGTTATTATTTTGTTAGTGGAATACATAATTATTTGGATTTAAATTCAGTTAGGGGTATTCCGGATCATGTTGACCACTGTTTCTTCATCTCAGATGTCCACTTACTGCACCTGCTGTTTAAAAAAACAGGCTCTACTTCCATAAAGAACAAAGTCTGCTCTCCATACAGGCGATTAGCTATTTTCCGTTCGTAAGGAGCTTCTTCCTTGTTAAGTTCACTCATGAATTTGCTGAAGCCATCATGGATGTCATCCTCAACTTTGATCAGGTTGGCATGCAGGACCTAAAGATAAAACCACATGACACTTGATTACTTATGTAACACCTGAAAACCCTTCCTTTGCCATTTATGACTTCCAATCTCCTAGATTAAACACTAATAGATGTGCTTGAGTGACATGCCCTTTCTCCTCTCTTCCTCTCTCGTTCCCCTCGTTCCCTCTCCTCCTCTCCCTTTTCCCTTTCTTCTTCTCTCTTCTCCCTCTGTTCCTCTGCTCCTTTTTCTCCTCCTCTCTTTTCCCTCTCTTCCTCTCTTTTCTCCCTCTCTTCCTCTCTCTTCTCCCTCTCTTCCTTTCTCTACTCCCTCTCTTCCTCTCTCTTCTCCGTCACTTCCTCTCTCTTCTCCCTCTCTTTTCTCCCTCTCTTCTCCCTTTCTTCTTCTCTTTTCTCCCTCTCTTCCTCTCTCTTCTCCCACTCTTCCTCTTTTCTCCCTCTCTTCCTCTCTCTTCTCACTTTTGTCTTCTCTTTTCTCCCCCTCTTCCTCTCTCTTCTCCCTCTCTCCCTCTCTCTTTTCCCTCTCTTCCTGTCTCTTCTCTCCCACTCTCCCTCGGCATGAATGGACACCCAAATAAATCACACTTACTGGTGACATCTGAGACACATATTACCTTGCAAACTATCTACATGAGATTCCAAAGATTTTTTCAAGGATTTTTTCAAGTGTTCTTATGAATTCTTATCAGTTATAACAGACTTGTCAACCATCCAGGCAGGATTATTTTTGCAGCTATGTTCAAGTTTGACAAAAACACATTATTATTTTCAGAAACATTGACTTGTTCAGGGACAGAATGACATGTTTTATGTTGCTTTACCTTGAGGGATTTTGAATTGCACAAGAGAGGCATCTGCAGCTACCATGTCCTAGGATTATACATGTACCAGGCCCAATGGGATTATGTACCAGGCCCAATGGGATTATGTACCAGGCCCAATGGGATTATGTACCAGGCCCAATGGGATTATGTACCAGGCCCTATAGGATTATGTACCAGGCCCTGTGGGATTATGTACTAGGCCCTGTGGGATAATGTGTGAGGCACTATGCTATGGGATAATGTGCGAGGCCCTATGTGTGTATGTACCTGGCCCTATTGGATAATGTGTGAGGCCCTATGGGATAAAGTGTGAGGGCCCATGGGAGTATGTACGAGGCCCTATGGGATAAAATGTGAGGGCCCATGGGAGTATGTATGAGGCCCTGTGGGATAAAGTGTGAGGGCCCATGGGAGTATGTACGAGGCCCTGTGGGATAAAGTGTGAGGGCCCATGGGAGTATGTACGAGGCCCTATGGGATAAAATGTGAGGGCCCATGGGAGTATGTATGAGGCCCTGTGGGATAAAGTGTGAGGGCCCATGGGAGTATGTATGAGGCCCTGTGGGATAAAGTGTGAGGGCCCATGGGAGTATGTACGAGGCCCTATGGGATAAAGTGTGAGGGCCCATGGGAGTATGTACGAGGCCCTATGGGATTATGTACCATGTACCATGTTCTGTGATTCCCCACTGCAGCCCTACGTGGAGCAGGCCCTGGATAAAGCCGTTATTTTTACCAACATACCGGTAGTTGTTTTCCCAAAGTGTTTTGAATATTATGCTGATACATTATTGTCAAAGTTACAAATTCCCTAAGTATTATAGCAAACATCCCTCTTGACATGAAAGCCATAATTTCAGGGCCAGTCCCTGAAACTGTTCTTCAGAACATGACTTCATCAGGGTCAATGAGGATGTGACTGTGAATCCTAAAACAATAAAAAACAGGATGTGCAGTTATGAAAAAAGTCCAACAGTTTACTTCAGATCATAGTATATCCTCAGAGAACAAGACAGCATCAAATTACATTTAGTAGAATATTGCATGTTATGTATCGAATTGTATTTCTAGTGAAAATATGCAGCTATTTAAAACCATTTACTACTCATATAACATTAGTACGTTATGGATTAGCTTAAACTTTATTATCATTGAAGAAATATAAGTGCAGTACAACAAAATTTGGTAGACATTTAGATACATTATCTACCTACATCATTAACATGAAATAGACATTTGGATACAGTATTTACACACACAATATTTACATGTAATAGACATTTGGAAACGTTAACTATTCATATAATATGAATATGTAATAAACATTTGGATATATTATCTCTAATGCAATACAGTATAATGACAATATTAAACTATATTGGAATACTATTTTATCCATGTGTATGAACTATAAACAAATATAGTTGATGCAGACAATCTTCATTTTTTTTTTAGGTTAATGATTAATAACAACTAATAAAACTTTATTCCATTGGAATGAACTTCCTTCTTCCTCAAATGATACGTTCACTCTCTTAAACAACTTCAGATGCTGGTATAAAAGGTGACTGAGGTGAAGGTGGTGTTGCCAAATGAAGATTCATCGCTCAAGAGGAAGGTGCTTCTTCAAGATTACTGATTTAATTCAATGGCTTTAAATTGCTTGAATATCAACAGTCTCTTTTCCACAGTCCACATTTTCCTGATGCCAGCTTGATAGTGAACTCATGCTGGTTCTCCCTTTGCAGTTTCTGACAGATGTGAAGATGGAAGATGCTGAGGATGACATTGCTGTCGTCGGAATTGGCTGCAATTTCCCCGGAGGTAACGGTTTGCTTAATTTGTTTACATAAAGGAATGTCTTCAATACAAATGTATGGCAACGGAATACAATTGTATTTCAAGAATTTCAAAGTACTTTTGTTTGATTCTAGGATTTTCTAGTAAACAATCATGTTCCAATCAACTTTCACACACAGGGATAGTGCTGCTTTTGTGAAGGACATTCACACAGGTTTTCTGTATTAACTTAATCATCACAGTTTCTTCATAACCAAATGTTACACTACCAAAAACATCATGGCCAGTTGCACATGTACAACACAGGAGAATATTATACAAATTCCTGCTGCATTATGAAATAGTCAGTTTGTATAAATATTTTCATAATAAAAAGAATAAAGGACTTTTTTAACAGTAGCATAAAAACAAGCTGCTGAACAGAGACGTTTTGGAGGGCTGTATGACAGTGTTCAACAACAAAGGAATGTAGGGTTTTAAGCAGCCAATAGATGGCGCTACAGTCTGTAAGGATCCCCATTGCCTTAATGGAGAGGGGTTTGTCCACAGGTGGAGGCAGAAGCGGCACTAAGGGGGGCCAAGATTTGGCAAAGTAACTGTATATTTCTATATATATATTCCTTTTTATTGGCAATTTTTCTCTTTGCTATTTTTCACAGATAAATACCAGTACGATATCGCAAAGCAACCGCTTAGAATTAGCGAGTAACTAGACACACACCCCCTCGGGATGAAAAAGTCTCAGCACCTGCATTGTTTTGTTAACCCATCCCATAGAAACCCCAGTCAAAAAGTGGGCAGGCAGCATTGTTAATTCTCCATCAGCTGCATCTGTTAGGTCTTTCACATGGTGACAGCTTGTCAAGGATGGTGTTAGCCAGGCCTGGGATGTTGTCTGGTCCAGGAGCCTTGCGGGTGTTAATCCTTTTAAGAGGCTTTGCAAACGTCTGCCCTCCTCATTGGTAACGGGCAGCCGTCTTGGTCCATTTGAGGGTCCTTGAGTGTCCGAGTGTCCTTGAGTGTCCATGCCAGGGATGATGTTCTCAAAGCGAAGATAGAAAGAGTTCAGTTCCTCTGGGAGAGAAGCCAGAACCTCCCCTACACTGCCTGAATAGCCTTTCTAGACAGAGTTTGTTCTCAAACCACTCCACGTGTTCCTTGTATTCTACTTTTATATTGTACTGGTATTCCTGGTACAGCCCTTTGGGGACAATTGCCGCATATGGGATGGAGGGCTCCAGACATGTTTTAGGGAAAACCAGCACGTTGTAGTTCCTAATGTACCGCTGGAAAGCTAGCCTGCTCCTAAGTTTGTCCAGCTTGCTGATTAGTGACTGGACGTAAGTTCGTCCAGCTTGCTGATTAGTGACTGGACTTAAGTTTGTCCAGCTTGCTGATTAGTGACTGAACGTAAGTTTGTCCAGCTTGCTGATTAGTGACTGGACGTAAGTTTGTCCAGCTTGCTGATTAGTGACTGGACGTAAGTTTGTCCAGCTTGCTGATTAGTGACTGGACGTAAGTTCGTCCATCTTGCTGATTAGTGACTTGACGTTCACTAAGAGAGTACTAGGTATAGGAGCACTCTTGGCAGAGTGTCGGTCCAAATTAGAGAGAAAAAGAAAATCTTTCAACTTTTTCATTTCGCTGTCTTATTTCGCTAGCCTCATATAAAGATGGTATATATTTTTTGTGTATTTTACATATTATTGGCAAGGCCCTGTATGTAAAGTACCTAAAATGCTGTTCCAACTCAGAGGCAGTGATTTAGAAGACAATATGGTATATTTTAAATAAGTCAGCAGGCAGATGTTAGCCTGTTTCATTCTCTTTTTGATAATTGCATAGTATTTTGTTGGTTTATTTTCTGAATAGGTGGCAGGACAAAATTATGTATGTCAGGCATTAATGTAAAAATGTGAAGGGGTTTGAAAACTTGAAAACCAGAGAGCATTAAAAGTAGTTTCTTTTTAAATGGCAATATGAACACTTGATAGTAATTGTTTGATTTAACATACTAGCAGCAGCATTGTGAATGAGCTGCAGCTGTTTTACAGTCTTTTTAGAGTCCAGTTAAGAGGTCATTACACCAGTCAACCCTACTAGAGAAAAAGCATGGATAAGCTTCTCTTAGTCTTTTTGGGACACCAAGCCTTTGATTCTGGATATATTCTTTAGACGATATAATGCTGTTTTGGTGACTGCTTTGATATGACTGTTAAATGTGAGGTCTGAGTCCATCAGAACACCAAGATTACGGACTTAATCCCTGTTTTTAGGGCCTGGGAATCCAGCTCTTTATCAGAAAGGGGGAGTGTTACAGAGGTTAAGATTCTTGAGGAAAGGCTGGTAATGTGTGACGCGATGCTGAGTTTTGAGCCCTGTGTGTGCATTATGACAGTGGAGTAAAGTACCTGCTAAGGAGCGTGACATTCATACTTTACAATTGTAGGTTTGAAATCCACAACCTGGTTCAGTAAATGTTGCCTAGTGTCAAGGGGTTTATGATTTCATAGTAAAACATTTATCATATGTAGCCATGGTTTGACAAAAGTTGCCTAAGAATCAAGAATCAGCTTTATTCGCCAGGTGTGTCCACACATACAAGGAATTTGACTCTGGATTATAGACTCACGATGTGCTTACTCATAAAAGACTTGAACAAAGGACACTCAACAAGAGTTACCGACTGCAATATACAGTACAGATAAATACACATAATAAACCACCACAACAACATAGTCTGACTGGTGAGACAATAGTGCAATGAGCAGGGAATAAATGGTGCTGAAAATAAACATTATGCCCCTGTACTCGGTGGTTGAGATTAAAGCATATCGGCAAACTTCAAGGTGCTCCAGCCATGTTACCAATGTCAATACATGTTGGCACTGTACCGACAACATATGGAACCGTGGCCTTCAAACACACAATAAGTACAGTTCCATTGGTTATTTGATGGAGTCCACCAACTGTGTATAATGCATTGCTTTACAATGGAAGTCATTCATTGTCAATGAGGCTGTATGAAACAATGCATTGGCGATGTTGCCCTGGTCTACGTTGCCCTGGTTAAGCATTACCTATAAACCCCTGATGTACTGAATGTGTCTGAACAGGTGAAGGCCTTGAGAATTTCTGGAAGGTTCTACTGGAGGGGAAGAACTGTACAGTACCGATCCCAAATGAGAGGTTTGACTGTTCCCTGTGGTACGACCCTGACGACAACAAACTGGGAAAATCGCGGACTGCTAAGGCAGCACTCGTCGATGGGTATGGCCAGTATTTAAGAATGCTATGCTTAACTATAGAAAATTCCATATCAAAAACACATTTCCAGCTTCACTTCCCGTCATAATTTGGTTGTAAGTAAAAATATGACGTAGACAAAATAACCGTACGATTTCTGTCTAGTTTGTTTAATAGGATTTGCAAAAGTACAGGTGGATTTCACCAACCAGTCACAAGATTTTTACAGGTCTGCATAATGGAAGTTTTAAAGAAGAGTCAATTTGATCAATTTTTTTTCACAGGTTCAATGAGTTTGATCACAAGTTCTTTGGCATCACTGAAACTGAAGTGGAACAAATGGACCCACAGCAAAAAAATGTTCTTCAGTGTACATATAGAGCTCTGGAAAATGCTGGGATACCAATGGAAAAGGCCAGCGGCACCAGAACAGGGGTGTATTTGGGTAAGTTGAACAATATCATCTGACATTTATTAGTCTACTCATGTATGAATAGCACCTAATAGAATAGTATTTTTCTTTCCACACTCATAGCGAACATCTGGTTTAGATTTTCAAGTCAAATGCTTATTTACCTCAATGCAATTTTCTGAGGATCTGGGGGTCCATGTGGCATATGTCAATGCTGGGCAAGCACTTAACTTGATTTCCCTCTGTACCTTGTGGGAATTACCTTTACATACTATTCATCAGTTGCAAAAAGATATTTTGGTATTCCACTATGTTTTCTGTCTTTATCTTGTCCAGTTTCTTAAAAATGTCTTCTAGCCATCTAACAACATATATATAACTTTTTTAAAAGCACAAGAAAGTTTTGTTACTTCTTATTGTATTCATATTTATTTGGATTTATTGTTATTGTTATACACCGATGAGCCAAACATAATGACCAGCGCAAACAGCATGGACTCTACAAGACCTTTGAAGGTGTCCTGTAGTATCTGGCACCAAGAGATTATCCGCAAATCCTTTAAGTCTTGTAAGTTGTGATGTGGAGCCGCTGTGGATCAGTCTTCTTGGTCCAGCACATCCCACTGAGGCTCAATTTGGAAGCCAGGGCAACCGTTTGAACTCTTCATCATGTTCATGTTCTTCAAACGACTCCCATACATTATGTGCAGCATGGTCTGCTACAATGTGTAGGTAGGTGGCGTGTGTCAAATTGACGTCCACGTGAATGCCCGGATTCAGGGTTACCCTGCAGAATATTGTCCCTCCGCCGGCTTGTCATCTTCCCTCAGTGCATCCTAGTGCATCACTTCCCCTGGTAAACAACACACACACACACGGCCGTTCACGTGACGTAACAGAAAATGGGAGCGATCGGACCAGGTGACGACATTCCACTGCTCGAAGGGCCTGTTCCAACACTCATGTGTTGGTGATTTTGACGGTGGACATGGGACATCATTGGCACGGACCGGACTGCAGCTCTGCAGCAACATATATATCAGGGGGCAATTCAATGTATGTGGTCACATATTCCACCCAAAACCATCATAAAATATTGTGACTTGCGCCATAGTCAACACCATAGGTTTTTTCTTGTTTAGTGGGGGGGTGGTTACATTGCCCTGTCTAATATTTGGGGGGTCATGAAACCCCGCCTCCCTCAATTCTACACCCCTGGCCACAGTAGACCTTGTGTCGGTTTGTAGCAGACGTGAATAGGTTTTGTCGCCCTGGTGCATCAATGAGCCTTGAGCACCCAACACGCTGTTGTCGGTTTGGTATTTCCTCCACGGAGCACTATTGGAAGGTACTAACAGATGCTGACCAGGAGCACAACACAAGGCATGTCGTTTCAGAGATGTTCTGACCCAGTCGTCTGCCCATAAGAATTGGGCCCTTGTCAAAGTCGCTCGGGTCTTTACTCCTGGCAATTTCTACCGGATCCATGAGTACTGATTGTTCGCTTACCATCAAATCAACCCAGACCTTATTAGATGATCGTTATTCACTTCACCTGTGTGTGGTCATGATGTTTTGGCTCATCAGAGTATACTCTCACAAGAAAATAAATACTTACTGGCCAGATAAAAGGATTGACTGTTTATCCATATCCCAGGACGAGAAGCATAAATGACATTGTTATTACCATTATTTACGTTTTGATTTTACCAAGTCTTAACATTAGCCTAACATACTACTAAAGTTTGTTTATGTTATGCAGAATACTGTGATCATTAGAGAATCTTGCAGATAGGATTTAGCTTTGTCTAAAATAGGTTAGAGTTCATCAGAGTTAAGTAGAGAATCAACACAATTGCAGAACTATACCGGTAAATTCAGAGTCTTTGGTCCGGTGGAGTAAAGTGTCATGTTTTGTACAGTGAGTATAACTGACGACAACGTGCTATTTATTATCTTTATTTAACTTGGAGGCGTATGAACATTCTCTCTTTAACTATAAAACTCAGGCTGCCTGCAACACCTATAGACTAAAGTAATGACATCCAATTACAATAAAGCATTCTTAACAGCCAATGGAGTCAACGCAATGACAGAGACATATTACTCATTTATATTCATGTTAATAGACATGTGAAAATAACAAAAAGATCCCCCCCCCCCCCAAAATTGATCCACATCAAATCTGACCAAATAGTCAACACCAAAGCTAAGTGAGATGTAGAATATTAGTTTCCTTTTCTAAACTGATTAAATATTTGATATTGTTATTTTCAACAATCTAATAATTTGTAATTTTTTCCTGAAGGGTTAATGAACAGAGATTATGAGCAACTTGGTGGAATTGTCAATCCCAATATAATCAACCACTGCACGGGCACCGGACAGGCTATGAGTATAGCAGCCAACCGCGTCTCTTATGCCTTCAACTTCACTGGACCCTCCATGTCCATTGACAGCGCCTGCTCTTCATCGCTGGTTGCTCTTCACTTCGCTTGTCAAGCCATGAGACAAGGTTAGTAATGCATTTGGATTTACATTACCGGTGTGTGGAACATTTTGTCCTCTACATGTCCTCATAATTCACTACAGAAAGTAGTCTGTATTTCATTTAAATATATAATAAACCAATAAGGCACAATGGAGTGTGGTTGGTGGCCAATGCATTCTGTATTTTTAATACATTTTTAAAACGTTAAAAAAAACTATTGCTTGGTCACTTTGGGATGTTGTGTGTAGATTGATATGGGGGGGAATAAAATCAATCCAACCCATTTTAGAATAAGGCTGTAATGTAACTAAATGTGGAAAATGGCATGAGGGCCTTAATGCTTTCCAAATGCACTGCTAATATTTGTTTGTAAGCACAGTGCCTCACTGAGAGCCTGGACACAGCACTTAGCCATGGTATAATGTCAATATACAGTGAGGGGAAAAAAGTATTTGAGCTCCTGCTGATTTTGTACATTAGCCCACTGACAAAGAAATGATCATTCTATAATTTTAATGGTAGATTTATTTGAACTGTGAGAGACAGAATAACAAACAAATCCAGAAAAAAACGAATGTCAAAAATGTCCTAAATTGATTTGCATTTTAATGAGGGAGATAAGTATTAGACCCCTCTGCAAAACATTACTTAGTACTTGGTGAAAAAAGCCTTGTTGGCAATCAGATGTCAGACGTTTCTTGTAGTTAGCAACCAGGTTTGCACACATCTCAGGAGGGGTTTTGTCCCACTCCTCTTTGCAGATCTTCTCCAAGTCATTAAGGTTTTGAGGCTGACGTTTGGTAACTCAAACCTTCAGCTCCCTCCACAGATCCACAGATTTTCTACGGGATTAGGATTGGGAGACCGGCTAGGCCACTCCAAGACCTTAATGTGCTTCTCCTTGAGCCACTCCTTTGTTGCTTTAACTGTGTGTTTTGGGTCATTGTCATGCTGGAATACCCATCCACGACCCATTTCAATGCCCTGGTTGAGGGAAGATTTGACGATACGCGGCCCCCTTTATCATCCCGTTGATGTAATGAAATTGTCCTGTCCCCTTAGCAGAAAAACACCCCCAAAGCATAATGTTTCCACCTCCATGTTTGATGGTGGGGATGGTGTTATTGGGGTCATAGGCAGCATTCCTTAGTCCTCCAAACACAAATAGTCGAGTTGATGCCAAAGAGCTTGATTTTTGGTCTCATTTGACCACAACACTTTAACCCAGCTTTCCTCTGAATCATTCAGATGTTCATTGGCAAACTTTAAACGGGCCTGTACATCTGCTTTCTTGAGCAGGGGGAGCTTGCAGGCTCTGCAGGATTTCAGTCCTTCACGGCGTAGTGTGTTACCCACTGATTATGGTCCCAGCTGCCTTGAGATTCTGTGTATTCCTGTGTAGTTCTGGGCTGATTCCTCACTGTTTTCATGATCATTGCAACTACACGAGGTTAGCTCTTGCATGAAGCCTCAAACCGAGGGAGATTGAGAATGCTTTTGTGTTTCTTCCATTTGCGACTAAATCGTACCAACTGAAATCGTACCACGGCTTGACGATGGTCTTATAGCCAATTCCAGCCTTGTGTCACCAACGCAATTAGAGCCCTTAAAAATTTGGTGAGGTCATACCTGTGGTATACATTCCCAGATACCACGGCTGTCAGCCAGTCAGCATTCAGGATTAACAGCCCCTGATTCATAAAATGGCATATACTATACAGCATATTCTGTGTGATTTCCCATATCAGGTGATTGCGAGATGGCTGTCTGTGGGGGTGTGAGCTGTATCATACAGGCACCAGTCTTTGTCGCCCTCAGCAAAGCAAAGATGATTTCACCTGAAGGCACCAGCAAGCCTTTCTCCAGCAGAGCAGATGGCTATGGCAGAGGAGAGGGTTGTGGGATTCTTTTGCTGAAGCCACTGAAAAAAGTAAATATTTTACATTTAATGTGAAGAAATCATTAATTTAGCATAAAATCTCATGTGGAGTCATTGAACTTCCTGTTTCATTGAACTGCCCACTTCATGTTTACCTGGGGTATAAATGTGAGCATGGTCTGAAAGTGGGGAGGGGGAAGTTCAGTTCAGTTGAAAGGCCTTCAAGTTTTCTCTAAGACTACTGCAATATTTAACTGTAATTATTAATTACACAGGCTCTCAAAGAAAATGACAATATTTGGGGCATCATCACAAAAACGGTGGTAAACCAAGATGGCCACACAGTCACTCCAATCACCAAGCCGTCTATGGTCCAGCAAGAGGATCTACTGCGCAGAATCTACTCAGAGTCAGACCTGTCAGCTGTCCAGTACATAGAGGCTCATGGGACTGGAACTCCAGTGGGGGATCCTATAGAAGCTGGCAGCATCTCCAAAGTTATCGCCAAAGCCAGACCTCCAGGTTTAGAGACACTCCGCATCGGCTCTGTGAAAGGAAACATCGGTCACACAGAATCTGCAGCTGGAGTGGCTGGGCTCATCAAGGTACTTCTAATGATGAAGCATGAAACCATTGTCCCTTCACTCTTCTATTCTGAGGACAGTGCCAGTATTGATGCTAAAGCCTTAAATGTAAAAGTACCAACCAAAGCAGAAAAGTGGGTCAATTCTGTTGAAAGAGTTGCAGGGATAAATAACTTTGGTTTTGGAGGAACAAATGCTCATGTTATTGTCAAACAACACAAGCACTCACATGTCCCTGAAAAGCATGGTAGGAAATCACACAATTATTTTGTACTCTCTGCAAGTTCCGAAAAGTCAATTATTATGATGATGAAGCACACAATTGAACAGATAGAAAAAGACGAGAAAGTAGATCTTGAAGCTCTTGCATACACATCCGCTTGCAAGAGAACTCACTTAAAACACAAATACAAGAAGGCTTTCAGAACTTCTTCTCTGGTGGATCTAAAGGATCAACTCAAGTCTGCCCTGAGTAAAACTCCCATCCCCTCATACTCAGATCCAAGGTTAGTATTTGTCTTTTGTGGTAATGGTGTGACTTACCATGGCATGTGCAAGCAGCTCCTGAAACATGAGCCTGTGTTCAGAGAGAAGATCAGAGAGGTTGAGGTGCTCTTCCAAAGGTTCAATAACATGAGCATCTTAGACAGACTTGAGAGTGAATCTGAAAGTAAGGACTTTTCTGAACCAGATGTTGTCCAGCCCCTTCTGTTTGCCATCCAGGTTGGCATTGCCAGTCTTTTCAAGCACTGGGGCATCAAACCAGATGCCATTCTGGGTCACTCTGTTGGTGAGGTGGCTGCTGCCCACTGTTCAGGTCTCTTGTCTCTTGAGGATGCAGTGAAGGTGATCTACTTCCGAAGTACTCTGCAGAGTAAGGTCACAGGAGGGAAAATGCTTGTGGTCAGTAACATGGCAGTGACAGAGGTCTTAAGTCTCCTTCCCTCCTATTCAAATAAGGTTTGTCTGGCAGCTTTCAACAGTCCCCAGTCCTGTACCCTCTCAGGTGATGTAGAAGCTATAGACCATCTCCATCAAAAGCTGACTAGCTTGGTCAAGAGTAAGAATCTGTTCCTCCGTGTCCTTGATGTCCCTGCTGCATACCACAGCCAGATGATGGACCCCATCCTCTCTCAAATAGAAGAAAGTATTGGCACTTTACAGGTCAATGATGTTGAATCAGAATTGTTCTCAACACTGACAGGAAAAGAGGCCGAGAAGACAGACTTCAGTACAGGAAAATACTGGGCCAAGAACATTCGAGAGCCCGTTTTATTTGAACAGGCAGTGAGATCAGCAACCAAGGGAAAGACAAATGTGGTCTTCATGGAGATAAGCCCTAGAAGGGCCCTACAAAGGAACATCCAGGAGACTCTGGGAAATGAGACACAAGTGCTCACCTCAGGGCAGCAAGACAAAGACCACGAGTCAATGTTGAACACTGTGTCCAAGCTGTTTGAGTTGGGGGTTCAGGTACACTGGGAAAAGTTCTACAGAGGACGAGAGACATCCCCAACACCATTTCCTGTTTATCAGTTTGATTCAACCAAGAAAGATGTGATCATTCCTGCATCACGGATGAATAGAATACAAACCCATCCTGTGTTATCCCAGACAGGAAGTGAGGGAAACAGCTTCAGCTGTGATCTGTTTTCTGACTCCGTTTCCTATTTGCATGAGCATAAAAACAACGGTGTTGCAATCGTCCCTGGTGCCTTCTATACGGAGTTGGGTTTGTCAGCTTTCATGCTCAGTGTTAAACCAAAGGTGCCACTCAACAAAGTGCAAATCAGCATCAGCTTTCTAAGTCCATTTGTCTTCACCAAAAATGCCCCAGAGATGAAGGTGCAACTTGAACCGACAGAGAATGAAACACAAGTTAAGATACACTCTACTTCCTCAACCTATGCATCAGGGACAATAGTGTATAATCCAGGACTGCAAGTTGAAGAGCAAAACATTTCACTAAGCGCTATAACCGAACGGTGCCAGTCAGTGGTGACTTCTGAGGAGTTTTACAACACGGGTCATGGTGGGTTTCAGTATGGCCCTGTTTTCCAAAACAAGGGCGATGTGCACCAAGGTAAAGAGTTCGGGGAGGCTTTTTCAGTTGTCACTGTTTCTGATGAGTTGCTGTCTCAGTTACATGATTACTGCATTCACCCTGTAGTTCTGGACTTCCTGATGCAACTTACTCCTGTTGCTGTCACACATGGGTTTTCTGCCAGGCCCGGGTTTCCAGCCAAAATAGGCAGTCTGACTGTTTTTGAACCTCTGCAACAGGAAATGATCATTTATGTGAGAGCTGTGGATGTAGGAGTCGATCACTTTGAAGTATGTGGTTGTTTTACAGACAAAAAGGGAAGGGTTCTGGTTGAGCTTAAGAATGTGAGGATCAAGTACCTTGGGAGCCATTCTCGTATCGTTGAGGAATACTTCTTCCACAATGACTTCAATGTGGTTTCTGAGGTCAATAATTCCTCCAAGGCACCAACAGCCTTGGTCTTTTCTGACAATTTAAGTGTTTCCAAAGCCATGGTGCAACACTTGAGCTCAAGGTCTAGATACCTTTCCTTTGAACATGCAAAGGAATTCTTAAACCACGGGTATCCCAAATTTTTGGCAAACCTCAAGATCTCAGATCATAACAAACATATTAAAGAAATATTGTTTGTGTTTAGTGAAGACCTCACAACATTCAAATCTGAGAAGGTCCTGGAGATAACGGTAAACTGCTGTGAAATGATCCGTCAAATCGTCCTGGAACTAAGGGCAAGTAAATTTCCAAACTCTGTCAGAGTAATAACCTACAGATCAGCAGAAAGCACGGTGGACCGCATCAGCCCAGGATTTGTACTTTCAGGCATGATAAAAGCATGTGCTACCGAAATTGCTGATCTTTCCTTCCAGCTGATTGACATAAGTTCTGTCTCTACGGAGGACATGAGAGCTTTGTCTGAGGTTATTAAGTCATATCCTTGCAGTAAATACCAAGAGTTGGTTGTGAAAAACGGTCTGATTATGAAATCTGTAATTGTTCATACTCCGATGGAAACCACTGTGAACTCTGAGGGAAATATTCTCTCTTCATTGTCTGAGCCATCTATCTTTCAAACTGCTGACCCCTACAGAATGACTTTTCTCTCTGCTATTAGCTGGGATGTTGGAAAAACAGACATTCCTGAGAAATCTGTGGAGATACAGCTCAGTAAGATTTGTGTTCATTCCTCAGACTTCTACCCTGTTAGCGTCTCCGATCTTAACTTTGGTAAGACAATGTACTGGAACAAACACACATCTCAGAGCCACCAGCTTTTGGCCCTTGACTTCAGTGGCACTGTCACAGCTGTAGGGAAAGAGGTGAGCAAACTGAAAGTGGGAGACCGTGTTGTCTCATGTTATCCTGTTCCTGCATCATCTGCGATCACGATTCCTGAAGGAGCATGCTACAAAATAAAGAGGCTCCCATTTCTCAAGAAGGCTCCATGTGTTTCCTACTTTGTGCTGGCATGGGAAATTCTGCACAGAGCATTACCGAGAATCAAACACCAGAGAACTTTGGGCATTGTTTCATCTTTTCCAAATTCTGCTCTTGTAAGTGTCTTAACACAAACAGCAAATCATTCAGGGTGGAATGTCATTGTAGAGTCACCGTCCAAAGAGCTGTTTGTAAATGCTCATAAAATTGATGCATTTCTTCTCCTGCCATCATTTGATAAATCTCTGTTGGCAACAGCAGGCGAATTCCCTGGCATCAAACATATCATCCTTGTATGTGATTCCCAAACCCAGTGTATGCTGGCACACAATGTTTTCCAAACCCAATGTGTGAAGAATACTGTTAAAATGCAAACCCTTCACATGTCCAGCATTATGCAAAAGGGTTCGCTCCTTGCCCTGAAGCCACACATGTATCACTGGCTCAAGTCCATGCATTTGGATAGGAAATCATTTGTGCTGGAAAGCTTAACCTTTCAGACAGCTCCATCAGGAAGCATTGACGTTCTGCCTGTTGAGGAATCTGAATCTTACTTCAGCTCAAAGACTGTGCCTATAGTGGCACTTGGCAAAGACAATACCAACGGCACACTGTCCTGCATTCCTTTGCAGCCTAAACCAAACAGGCTTTTCCAAAAGAACTCTGTGTACATCGTCACAGGTGGTCTCACTGGGCTGGGATTTGAGACAGTGAAGTTCATTTCTCAGAAAGGGGGAGGTAATATCATCATACTCTCCAGAAGTAACCCCACACCAGACATACAGCAGGAGATCAGCAATCTGGAGAAGACATACAATGCCCATATCACATGTATGGGATGTGATGTCTCTGCCTCTGATCAGGTTCTCAGAGTAATTAGACACATTGGCCAGAAATTTCCCTCTTGTCCAATCAAAGGGGTTTTCCACAGTGCTGTTGTCCTGCATGACGGCCTGATGGAAACCCTTGACAGATCTCTATACGAGAAAGTTCTGAAGCCCAAAGTGAGCGGGGCTCTGAATCTGCACAACGCAACAAAGCACTGTAAGTTAGATTACTTTGTGTGCTACTCCTCTGTTTCTGCTTTCATTGGCAATGTCTCACAGACCAACTATGCTGCAGCCAATTCATTCCTGGACACGTTCTGTCATTATAGACGGAACATTGGACTAGCTGGGCAGTCCATCAACTGGGGGGCTTTGAATCTTGGTCTCCTGCTCAACAAGGGTCATTTCCAAAAGTTCCTTGAGGCAAAGGGACTGATGGTCATGGATGTCACAGAAATTTGGGAATGTCTGGAACAATGCCTAAAGATGAACAAACCCCAACAGGCTATTTGCAAGTTTAACTTCAAAAACATGGCAAACAATGTGATGTCTCAAAATTCAGCAATGACCATGAGAATGACTTCCTTAGTTGCAGAGGCGATACAAAAAGACAAACTGAAAGAGTCCCGGTTGGGACAGAATACTTCTTCTACTTCTCCAAGTGAATATGTAAGATCTGTACTCAGCGAAACCGTCGGTGTTGACAAGAATGAGTTGAATAATGAGTCTTCTCTCACTGCATTAGGAATTGACTCAATGTTAGCCATGACCCTGCAGAACCTCATCTTTCAGGAGAAGGGTTTGAATGTGCCACTGGTACAATTGATGGACCCAAACAGTACAGTTTCTACATTGATAACAATACTGAAGGAGGGCACTGAGGGTGAATCTCAAAGCAATGATGAAAAAGATGAAATGGAAGATGACATTTTTACAAAACTATAGGGAAACATGACGAATTGTGAGATATCTTTAGATCAAATCCGTATAGATATTTCAATAGAGAACATACAAACCTTACACATATAGGCTCTTAATTTGTCAGAACTTACCTAAGACAAATGCAAACAGTGTTTTCAAGGTTTGAATACGATTCAGAAATGTTTTTCAATTACTGTAAAACATTTTAGACTTGATTTGTCCTAACAAATTTTTATTAATATTATTACTCTGTTAATATAAATCTCTCATTTCCAGTTGCTCCTGGATTATTTTACTGGAGTGAAAAATCGCATTTAAACTAAAAACAATGAAATGAGTTTGAAGGAACAAAATAAAACTGCAGTAACATTTGATAGTACTCTCCTGAATACATGGCATTGAAACATTTGAATGTGTTTTATTATCACCATAGATATATGTATATATAAATATATATTCATGTTTTCTAAAGACTAAGGAATATTTTGTTGCTATTATAAAATCATATTTACATTTTGTAATGAACATGGTGTGAAATTCTGTTCCTATGTTGTTGGATGTTAAGTGTATATAAATTGCATGAAACAATAAAGAAACATGTTTAATCAGTGTAGCATTTGTGGAAAATCTATTTATTACCCTTTTTAATTCATTATTGTGTTAGGTCTTTGTATGCTGTGTGCTTGCCTTTTTTTGTCTCCAACTTATAATACCAGTCACTGATGTAAGGGAGTTATAATGGGCCCTAGTGCACGCAAGCTGGTAGTTATGAAGCCTGCACACGCTCACGCACACGCTCACGCACACGCACACGCACACGCTTACGCAAACACTCACGCACACGCACACGCACACGCTCACTCTCACGCACAAGCACACGCATTTGGTGTAAGTATCAATACAATGTAAGTATTGATATGGATGGATTTTACAGTTGAATGAGCTACGTAAACAATTTTTTAGGAAAGTAGAGGTCAAAGAGCAACCTGAATATATGAAGACTAAAACCATCAAGCCTGTACCACTATTATGCAGTATGACAGGATGCTGCATCCCAAATAGACATTGTATAGCCCAAATAAATGTCATTACCAAAGAAACAAGAACAAACTCACAGCAAGTTTGTTTAATTTCATTTAAAAAAAACACCCAAGTCATCTTGCCCTCTCCTCTTTCATTGCTCTGCACGGCCCCTCGTAACTCATCAACAGTAATGTCAGCATCACACATCTTCTTGTCTTCTTCAGATAGCCTGGCGCCTACATAGCCTGGCGCCTACATAGCCCAACACCGCTGTTATCGATCCCTGCTCAGTGACACCTTTTCCATAAAGTCCTTGGTAAAAACATGATCTAAAATAACCCACTAGATCCTCAACCTTTCCTCCCTTCTCATCCTCGAGTTCAACTACATAATTACTGACCTGTTTCTTCATTTCCCACCCTAAAAAGGTAAAAGGTGCCTTCCAGCGCATATGACACCTTGCACCTCACCACCGGCCCTAGTTGTCGCTGCTGATATAAGCACTTTCACAAAACACCCGGCCTTGAACTCCAGGGAGCAAAAAACAGTAGTGTTGAACTTCAGTGGCTAGGAAAAACTCCCTAAGAAAGCCCAAAATGTAGGAAGAAACCAAGAGAGGAACCAGGCTCAGAGGGGTGACTACTCCTCTTCTGGCTGTGCCGGGAAACATATCAAGAGTTCAAATTTTAATAGTTAATCGATGCATGTGGGCTGAGCTCAGAGTCTGATTAAACCTAGTCCAGATCGGAGGCATGACAGGACAGGCACACACAGGGAGGGGGGTGGTCAGCAGAGTGGCAGCTGAAATCGTGATTTTAAAATGGTCCATACATTTTTTTCACTTCGAGTCACACACAATATCCAATATTGGTTTTGAGGGCATTTTGCTAATCTATTAAAAATAATTAATGTAAAAAAGTAAAAATCATTTACTCATTTACTGAAGTATTCTGGCGTTTTACTGTCACTTGAAATTGAATCCAATTTCCATTGATCATGCTTGAACTGTTTCGTCCACCTTGTAAAGACACACCTGTCTGTATAAGGTCCCACTGCTGACAATAAATGTCAAAGCAAAAACCAAACAAATTATACGTAAACCTCCAGGAGAGAATTGTGTTGGACCACAGGGTATCAAAACATTTCCAGAATCTCCGTCCTTGTTGTGCAACTTGCAAATCCTAGTCCAGTTGGGCCACCTTTGAAAATGTACACAGAGTTCTGGAATAGTTGGTTTGTTTTAGATATCAATGAAATGTCTCAGAGTTTGTCTTTGTAATCATCTTGCCCCTGTGCCAGAACAGATAGTGTGTTTAGGCTGAAGTGCCAGAACAGGCAGGGTCTTTGGGCTGAAGTACCGGAACAGGCAGGGTCTTTGGGCTGAAGTACCAGAACAGGCTGGGTCTTTGGGCTGAAGTACCAGAACAGGCAGGGTCTTTGGGCTGAAGTGCCAGAAAAGGCAGGGTCTTTGGGCTGAAGTACCAGAACAGGCAGGGTCTTTGGGCTGAAGTACCAGAACAGGCAGGGTCTTTGGGCTGAAGTGCCAGAACAGGTAGTGTGTTTAGGCTGAAGTATGAGAACAGGCAGGATCTTTGGGCTGAAGTACATATTCTGAGTCCTCAACAGGGCTAGACATTTTAACAATGTGAATGCTAACGAATGCTGTCATTGGCACGTCTGACTTTTTGTGAAATGGAGGATTGTCCCTCAGTTTTGTTAAGAGCAGTATTTGTTTTTTCAACTGAGATTTGTCAAATGATGAAAATAGGATCAATACATTCCGCTTATTCACATTTTTAAGCAGATCAATGTGCATAGTGTTTTCCCAGTTAAAATAAAAAATGTATTTTAATCCCATCCCGATTTGCATTCAGTTTGAGCTAAGACCTTGGTCTGAGTTCTTAGCTCAAACTGAGAAAGACCAGAAGATGTTTGTAGCATGTTGCGTCTGGAATCACAATCTGAGAAGTTGAAACAACATGAGACTAAATTTTGTCCCACTCTCTGTTCACCGCTTTTCCTACAGCTGTGACAGTTCCCAAAGCTGGTGGAGTTTGTTCCAGTACATTGTCTGACCAAAATTGAGATCAGAAATGCTAGCAAAGTGGAAGTCAAAGTAGAAGAATTAACACAACTTACAGCTTACTGAGCTGAATCTCTATGGACTTCTCCGGGAAACTGGGAAACAAGCCGGTAACTTTTTATGGGTCAGCAGTCTGAAGGAAAAACTGCTCAGACCTCAAAGAGTGGACATTTCCAGGGAAGACAAGTCCCTGATTCATTTCAGTACTTTCAGTGGGTTTATGCTGTTTGTAAGAAGGGAGCAGCTTGTTCAAACTGAACTAGCCTATCTGACATTTCAAGCAAATTTCCCATTTCCAGTCAGAAGGTTACCAAAACAAAAACACTGACATTATAATTTACAAGACATCAGGTAAAATAAGTCATAAATTAGCTGGTCATGGTAACAGGAGCTTGATACAATTGGAACTAATTACCATAATGACCAGTTCATCTTTTTGAGGATTGTTTTTGAAGGTCAACTCTCAGAGAAGCTGCCAGTCAGTGAGTGTTTCCACAGGAGGTGCTTGTGCTCATTGGAGGGCCCTGAACTATCTCTCAGTCTACCGTGGACCTATAGAGACATTTTGATAAAATGTTATTTAATCTCAACTAGAAAACATGCCTTCTTGTCATACAGACTGCATTGAAAAACCATTGTTTATGGTGTTTCAAAAACTTGGACGATTTATTGGGAAAAATCCTTGGTGGTTTCTAATTGTTCCCTTGATTGTCTCTGCTGGGCTTGGGGCAGGCTTTTATTTCCTTGAAGAGAGAATTGCATAGAGGACCAATTCACGACAACGAATGGGAATGCGAATAAGAAGCGACTTTATGTCCAAAAACATTTTCCTCAGAATCATTCAGAGTCAGAAAATGACCTGTGGCTAAGTTTATTCACACAACTCTTTTCCAATGTGTCCCAAACAAAACAGAATGAGGTACGTTCACCTGACTACAAGTATTTTTCCATACACAATTATTGAATTTTATTTATTATATATATAATTCATATTGTCTTTATGGATTTCTGACTTCTTATATTATAACAAATAGGAATACTCTGTTCCTCAAAGATCTAATATTTTCACTCCGTCTCACAATTTTTGCATTGTTTTATGTCAATAGATTCAAGTATCATACTTCACGTCGAATTCTAGAGAGGAAGAATTTAAGGGAAACTCAAATTCTGTGATCCCTCTTTTTTCCGTCACATACTTCCTGGCTATAGATTTTTCCGTTATATCTTGCTTGAGGTAATTTGGCGTCTGAAAAGTCATCAAACCAACTTAATACGTGCAGCATATTGATATACATTTAAATAAGTATTTATCACAAATAAATCACAAAAAAATTCCACCTAGGATGGATTGCGTGAGGAACAAGGTGTGGGTTGCGACCTTTGGTGTTCTCTCCGCTGGCCTGGCTGTGCTGTCCAGTTTTGGCTTGTTGCTACTCTGTGGAATGCCCTTTAGCATGACTGTGGCAACGGCTCCCTTCTTAATTTTGGGTACGTAATTTCTTTTTAATAAAGATCCCTGCGATCCATGCTCTTCAGCTCCGTTTTTTTTAAGAAATAAAAATACATGTTAATATATAACACCTAGTAACAAATTCAATTTTAAAGGACATAGTCTATTTAAAGTTAGTATTTGTATATAAAAGGTATCATTTATACAGTCTTAAAGATTAATTGGTTTTATAATTTGGCTGCATGTTAAACAGATATGTAAGGGCTATAGAAACTTACGCCAATTAATTTGCATGGTTAGTTTAATCTTTTGCTTTAATTTTGGAAAAATCGAGGTGTAACAATCGCCAGTTTCATTTTTGTCTTGATAAGGATAAATAACCCCGGATTAATTACGTGTTTTCCTTGTACACCGTTTTCACACTGCAGGTGCTATGTGACAATATCCACAGTTGGAATGCTTGTTATAATGATTATCAAGAGTTGATATTAATACACTTCGAGATGTAAACCATGTTCCTCGTATTTTACATGAACGCTAATTCATCCAAATATCTGAAGATATATTACGTAACCCCTAACAATATATAACGGCATGTTAATAATCGTGTTTCCTTTAGCACACTGGGGAATTGTTTAATTCCCGGAAGATTAGCTTTTGCTTTGACAGAATTCATTCAGAATATGCTTGGTATATTTTCCACTTTTTAACATCATACTCGTTATATTCAGCACCTTCCGTTACCTATTGTCAAATAGGTTGTACTACAAAACGTTAAAACATTTGTTTGCCTAAACCTGCTAATTTCTAGCTGGAGGGAAGAAAATCTCCTCAATAAGGAAGCTGGGTGACAGTAAATAATTAACCGTATTAACACCGTGACACAATTACAGGATGGGGGAGATAAATTCAGAACTTTCCGGACAGTTGCTGAGGTAAAACTCTCCAGTTCAGATTAACTATAAATGACTGTTAGGCTGTGGCAACAGATATGCGTGTATAATTTAAGGAATTTTCTATAACCACAAATTGAAAAGGAGAAAATACAAAATGCCTCGGTGCAATACACACTGCATTGAGAAGCCTTTAGCTAGGGGATTTGAAATACTTGGTGGTTTTGTTGGTAGGCATCCCTGGTGGTTTTTTATTGTTCCCTTGTTCATCTCTGCCGGTCTTGGAGGAGGATTTTATTTTCTTGCAGACAGAGAAGAAAACGGCATTGAAGAGATGTTTACTCCTATAAATGGACCTGCTAAAACTGAACGGAAAGAAGTTCAAGAATTCTTTCCACAGAATGATAGCGCATTCTCTCGTTTGAGACTTAATACAGAAGGGACTTTTGCATCCGTCATTATTACGTCTACCGAAAATATACTCACAGTTCCTGCTTTAACCAAAATATTTAAAATAGATAATGATTTAAGAAACGTTAAAGTTGGTGAATCTGCTTTTGAAGACCTGTGTGTAAAAAGGGATGGCATATGTGTGTCAAATGCAATTTTTCAAATTGTGAAAATTCCTGCTGCTATCGACACAACACCTATTACCTACCCATATAATGGCAGCATTTTCATTGCGTCTGAAATTGGTGGTGTCGAACTGAAAACTGGATCAACTACAGAAATTGGAAGCGCAAAAGCAATTAGACTGTTTTACTTCATGAAAGAAGACAACCAGACTGCAAATAATGTATGGCTGCAGAAGTTTATAGAGACTGCTTCCAAGATGCAAGGAGAACAAGTGAGTACAATGTCTACGTGATTAAAACATTACATTTATGTGTAAACTTGTGATTGTCGAGCAGGTGTGGACTGGGGTAAAATATTGGCCTGGGAAACTGAAGTGGAAAGTCACAGGGGAGGCAGGTGATTATTATATTGTGTTATTATCATATTATAATATACAGCTCCGGAAAAAATAACTAACCACTGCACTCCAACAAAGTCAAAAAGGAAGGCTTTGAGTGAGGACCAGAAGGGTTAACATTTTTAGACCGCTGCAAATTGGACGCTTCTGTTTCTCACTCAAACTTTTCCTTTTCAACTTTTTTGGAAAGAAAAGAAAATGTGCAGTGCTCTCTTATTGATTCCCGGAGCTGTATATTATATATTATAATTTATAAATCTGTAATTAACAAATATATTTTACTATAACAATACGTCGTTTGTTTGCCATGGCACCAGTGAAATGATTGAACGTGCCCTCGTTGCAAGTTACTGCTACACAACATTTTTGCTTCTTTTCACTGTAATTCCCTCAATTTCTGATAATGGGCTTGTAAGGTAGACTAAACAACTACTGGTGTATCATTAGGCGTTCATTTCAACAGTCTGCATCTCTTCTCTTTCCTCTGGTGTTTTTATGTTTATATTGTATGCTACCCTGCCTCCATCTCCTGGCTCTTCTTAGGCTCTGTATAATAATTCAAATACTAAGAAAATAAAATATGAGGATTTTATTTGGAAGAAATAAGAGGTGTACCTTTAAGAGTAAATCAAAATCATAGAAAACCTTTAGCTCATATGGATAGTGAGCTATTTTTAAATAGCGGTAGAGAAGGATAAGGCCGGGTGTTTTGTGAAAGCACTTTGTGACAACTGCTGATGTAAAAAGGGCTTTATAAAATAAATTTGATTGATTGATAAAATCATGTAAATTGAGGGAAATAGAAAATTGTTAATATTAGTGGTTTACTCTAGATCAATGGTTCCCAAACCTCTCATGCCCCCGATCCATTCCACCAATTAAATGTATCCTAGAGCTAGCTCACCTGATCCAACAGGTAAGGGTTTGTTAATTAGTTCATAAATTGATTCAGATGTGGTAGCTCATTTATACATCTAATAGATGCTTTAGATAAGGAAGGTAAGGGACCAAAATAAAGGTGGTTTTATAGGTATGTCATCTGGATAGAATGGCTTTGAAAAGTTTATGTGAATTAGGGAAAATAGTTGTAATACAAACATTTGTTAAATAAAATAAAAGAGTAACCATTTGAAAAAAATTAAAAATTAAAAATGTTTTGTTCGCTACACAAGGAATGTTAGTGACAAAAATACAAGTGGTGTTAGAGGTACATTTCACCTGCATTCATTGGAATCTATAAAAAAAATGCAGGAAATATTTCATAACAAAAAAGTGTCTGTACATCTGTATATATGTTTTTCCTTTAGAGGGGAAGGTAATATTAAGTAATAGGTATATTAAGTAATAGACACAAAATATATACAAAATCTATCTCATCATATGCAGTCAGTGGTATTGCATTTTTATGACGGTCCCTAAACTACTGAAACAACTGAAAACTGCGTATTACAACATTTTGGGCTGTAGTAAAGGACATTACATTTAAAAAAAATAATTTTACCCTCTGCTTCACACTTTTCTAGATATATCACTGTTGTCTGTGTAAGATTTATTTTGGGACCGCTATTGACCAACGAATATCAAATATAAAACCAGATTTACCACGGTCTTACATGATGATAACTGTGGGAATCGTGTCAGCCACTGACCAGATACCGGTAGTCAATTTGTTGGTTGGCGAGTCCTCTTGCACTCGAGATTGATGCGCATCATTATTGCCGACGGATACGTTTCCCCACTGCATTCGCTAACTGTTCAATTCCACCATGCGTTTAACCATTATCAGCACCCACTGTACAAAAGATCTTCCCACTGCCATGTATATAATAACTATGTGTTCTTTGGTGTTTGTCTTCACAGATGACAATATCTTACTTCACATCAATGTCAAGGAATGAAGAGTTGGAGAAGAGTTCAGACTCAATTATTCCCCTCTTCTCAATGACCTATACACTGAGCATAACATTTTCAATCACGTCTTGTATGAGGTAAGATTTTCTAACTTCACGGCAATGTAAGCCTTACCGAAAATCCTTGATGACAGAGTTTATTATCCAAGATGTGGGGCCCAAATCAGTTATACCAACACTGTGACTGCTTTTAAGGCACATCGTGAACTCTGTTATTGAGATACAGGGATGGGTTTTTCTTCCCTAGATTTGACTGTGTGAGGAACAAGGTGTGGGTGGCCAGCATCGGTGTCCTCTCCGCTGGCATGGCAGTGCTGTCCAGTTTCGGGCTGCTGCTGTACTGTGGGATGCCCTTCACTATGACGGTGGCATCAGCGCCATTCCTGATTCTGGGTAACCTGGAAAGCGTCACTACGATCCTCACTTTCACATTTGCGCCACAAAGATAGTTCCCATTAAGCAGGTTATCCCCTATTGGCGTTGGGCAATTCACGTCAGCCACATGCATATTCATATCTGTCCCCAGGACTAACTTTAGCCTTTTCCGGGCCCTAAGCCACATTTATTTGGGACCCCCCACTCCTACCTGCCCTGCCTTCTTGTGTTGGCATAAGAAATGTGATAATAGCCGTCGCAGTGGGACTGTCCTGTCTGAATATAAGTTAAATGCAAAAATACACAGCTGTGGTGCAAAAACGTTTGAATTCAAAAACGTTTATTTTACTGTGCTGTATTGCCCAACAGCATTTTCAGATAATGTTGGTTGTTTTACTTAACCAAATGTTGCTCATAAAAGCTTTGTTTTCAACGTATAATAGCTTATTATTCAGGCACCTTTTTTATACCCATGCCTTTTGTCCACAGGAATTGGTGTTGACGACATGTTCATCATGATTTCCTGCTGGCAGCAGACTCAAGTTAAGGATAGTGTAAAGGACCGCATGGCCTCCACCTACAAAGATGCAGCAGTCTCCATCACCATCACAACTCTGACTGATGCACTGGCCTTTTATATCGGTCTGCTAACCCCCTTTGGTTCTGTACAATCCTTTTGTATGTATACGGGCACAGCAGTCCTCTTCTGCTACTTGTACAATATTACATTCTTTGGGGCATTTCTGGCACTGAATGGAAAGCGTGAAAAGGACAATAGGCACTGGCTGACCTGTATGAAGGTTCCAGAACCAGAAATAAACTGTAAAAACGACAACCTCTGCTGTGTAGGAGGGGCATATGACCAGGAAACAGGAAAAGAGGAACCAATGCCAATTAACAACTTCTTTAAGACCTACTACGGGCCGTTTTTGACAAGAAATTCGACGAAGGTGTTTGTTATCATTCTCTATCTTGGATATTTGGCCTCAAGTATCTATGGTTGTTTCCAGATCCAAGAGGGCATAGACCTTAAAAACCTAGCAACTGATGACTCATATGTGGCAAGTTATTATGATCATGAGGACAAATTCTTTTCAGAGTACGGCCCAAATGTCATGGTTATAGTGACTGATGAGAAGTTTAAATATTGGGACGCAGCTGAACGTGAGACACTTGATAATTGTCTTAACAATTTAGAAGATCTCCAACTGGAAGGCCGACCAATGGTTGCAAAAAATATGACAATTTCTTGGCTTAAGACATATGTGGCATCAGGTTCATCTCCAAACCAAACAATATTCATGGATAAGTTACCTGCATTTTTAGAAGTTTCAGGTTTCATACAAGATGTGAATATTTCCAATAAAATCATCATTGCCTCACGTATGTTTATTCAGACTGTGAACATTAATACGGCTGTTGATGAAAAGAACATGTTGAATGATCTCAGAAACACAGCTGATAAATGTCCTGTAAATTTAGTGGTTTACCACCCTGCCTTCATATTTTTTGACCAGTATGCAGTCATCATTAGTAACACTATCCAGAACATTGTTGTTGCCACTCTGGCCATGCTGGTGATCTCCCTCATGTTGATTCCCAGCCCTATATGCTCTCTGTGGGTGACCTTTGCCATTGCCTCTGTCATAGTGGGGGTGGCTGGTTTCATGGCTTTGTGGGATGTCAATCTAGACTCTGTGTCCATGATCAATCTTGTCATCTGCATCGGTTTCTCTGTGGACTTCTCTGCTCACATATCATATGCCTTCGTCTCTAGCAACAAGAAATCTGCAAATGAGAAGGCGATAGAAGCTGTGTTTCATCTGGGGTACCCCATCCTGCAAGGTGCTGTGTCTACTATTTTAGGGGTGGTGGTGCTGTCAGCTGCTGCAAGCTACATCTTCAGAACGTTCTTTAAGATCATGTTCCTGGTCATTTTGTTTGGAGCTGTCCACGGAATAGTGTTCATACCTGTGTTTCTGACCTTATTTGATATCTGCAGTGCTAAAATCAGTGATAAGGAACATGTTGATGATTGGTCATCTAAAAACGTATCGCAAAAGAGTCACATATCGATGACCCAATCAATGGGTGATCCCAACATTGATAGTCTTGGAGTAAGGACTGCTAGTACAAATGTATGTACAAACTGTTCTAATCCAGATTCATGTTTTTCACAAAATCTTGGAGGGAACACTAACAAGGCTTACATTGATGACTGCCCTTAAATCTTAAATTACACAAATAAAGTTTACAAAATGGGTCATTTATTTAAAAGAAAACATTGAAGACATGTTATTTTCATTTTATTGAGCTTTATGTGAAAATGTTCTCTTTTATTTATAAAGTAGTTGGAATATGACAGATGTTAATTCACAACAAATACATTTTTCTAAATAATATTAAAACATAGTTTTTAAATGTATACTAATATTTTGTCAAAATATAGTAAACATAAGATATTCCATGTTTTAGTAGGTTACTTTGTGAATGATTTGATATTTTTGTGAATTATATATTTAGTTCTACCTTTGTTGATGCAATGTAACATTAATGAAAATAGTGACACATTTTCAGAAGTTTTCTTTCTGTGCATCAATATATGTAATGTAAAGAATATGTATTATTGTATTTCTAAGTTAAAGAAAGTACACTTTAAATTTGCTTTTAGCAATGTAAAAAAGTTATGAACCCTGAAAAATATTACAACATACTCTTTGAGTCTTCTCTTATAAAATGTACGATACAAAGCTTTCATAAATGGCTGAACATTTCTCTAAAAATTAATCTTGTATAAAACTTTCAAATGATTATTGTCATTAATTTGCATATAATATAAACTGTGTGCAGTGTTATTAGGCAAATTCTTGAGGAATACAACTCTCTCAGTCAACCCAAAATATAATTGAACCTCAAACCTGAATGTTTAACAAGGAAAGGTGAGGTTTGATCTTTCTCAGGGGAATATATAAGAATGCAGAATTATTAGGCAACAAATAAAAAAGTGTTTTCTCAACCCACCTGTTTATTCTCAATTTTTAAAGTAAGTGTAACAAATAAGTAACACAAAAGGACAACTAAATACAATTTGTGTCCTATGTTTTGGAGTTGGAAATGTCACGGTCCCGGCCAGCTGCGGCCGTTCCGGTCCGTGTTTTATGTATGTCTGTGATCCGTCTGGTCCTTGTCTCTGTTGATGAGTGTATTTAGTTCACCTGTGTTTTGCCCCCACCTGTTTCTGTCCTGCTCGTTAGTCTGTGTATTTAGTTCAGTCAGTTTCTCCCTGTGTTTGTTGGGTCATTGTTGTTGTCATGTATTGTTGCTGTTGTCGTTTGATTCCTGCTCCTGCTCCTGCTCCTGCTCCTGCTCCTGCTCCTGCTCCTGCTCCTGCTCCTGCTCCTGCTCCTGCTCCTGCTCCTGCTCCTGCTCCTGCTCCCTGCTCGCCCAGTTTAAGTTTTGGTTTGTTTTTTGTGTGCATGGCACTCAGTTTTGTTTTCCTTTTAGTTAATTAAAGTCCTTCCCCTGAACCCCTGCATCTGCCTCCATCTCCCTTTTTTGGATTTTGGATTTCCTTTGGACTCCCCTTACCTATCGTGACAGGAAAATGGGGATAGAAATAATGATACGTTCAGAATACTCACTTGCCTGATAATTGTGCACGTTAGTGTATATTAAATATTTATATATATATATATAAATAAAACATACCTAATACACACATATATAATACATTACACACATACATTACATAATAAGTGGATAAAGTTCTGACAGGATTTATCTTTGTCTAAATTTTTTACATCACAAAAACATGGCCTTCTAACAGGGGTGTGTAGACTTTTTATATCCACTGTACATATATTGAAACAAAACTAAATGAACTATATTACTAATTGTCATTTTTAAGTAATAATTCACCAGAGGATTCAAAGGAGATCTTGTATATTCATATTTAAATAGTTTGTATTAGTTTAGTACATTACAGTGGAAATTATTCAGACCCAGTCACAGAGATAAGGGCCTTGGCCAGGCATGGGACAAAGAACCTGATGGTCTCACTGACAGAGCTCTAGAGTTCCTATCTGGAGATGGGAGAACCTTCCAGAAGGATAACCATCTATGCAGCACTCCACCAATCAGGCCTTGACGCTTGTAGCCAGACAAAAACAAACAGGTCTACAGAGGACCCCATCTCAAGAGCTTTACACTCTGCCTTGACCCACCTGGACAGAACCAACATCCACAGTGGGTATAGAAAAGAATCACCCCCCTTGTAAAATTATCACATTTTGTTGCTTTGCAGCCTGAAATGAAGACAGACACAGTTTTTCTATCATTCAGCAGTATTTACTCATCGTAACTTATAACATCCAAGTGAAAGATATAACACCAACCTGTCAGAAAAATTTAATAAAAAAACAATCACTGAGTTAGAAAAAGGATCACATCCTTGTTTCAGTATTTTGTTAAATCACCTTTTGCTTCAATTACAACCTTTAGTCTGTTGGAATATGTCTCTACTAACTTTGGACATCTATACATTGCAATATTTGACCACTCTTCTTTGCAGAACTGCTCAAGTTCAGTTAAATTTAATGGTGACCGTTTGTGGACTGCTGTCTTCAAGTCATTCCACAGATTTTCAATTGGGTTTAAGTCTGGGCTCTGACTAGGCCATGCAAGGACATTCACCTTTTTTGCTATGTGCTTTGAGTCATTGTCATGTTGGAAGGTAAATCTTCTTCCCAACTTTCTGGCAGAGAGCAGCAGATTTTCAGTATTTTGTCCCATCCATTTTTCCTTCTATCCTGACAAGTGCTGAACTCCCTGCTGCAGAGAAACAACCCCATAACATGATATTTTCACCTCCATGCTTTACTGTAGGAATGGTGTTATTTGGATAGTGAGCTGTATTGGATTTTAGCCAGACATATCGTTTGCACAACAACTTTTTCCACGTAGCCTTAGAATCTTCAAGGTGTGTTTTGGCAAAGCTCAGTCGTGACTGCATGTGGCACTTCTTGAGGAGTGGCTTTTTTCTTGCAACCCTCCCATACAAGCCACATTTCTGGAGAATTTTTGATATTGAAAACAATCTTCATCATTAAACAATACTTCTATTGTGTCCAGCCTAAGACACACCTGTGCATTACTCATGCTGTCTTATCAGCATCTTGATATGCCACACCTGTGAGGTGGATGGATTATATTGGCAAAAGACAAGTGTTCACTAAAAATTATTTAGACAGATTTATGAAAAATATTTGAGAGAAATTTGCCTTTTGTGTACATAGAGACTTAGATATTTGAGTTCAGGTCATGATGAATGGGGGGGAAACAAAAGTGTTGAGTTTTAAATTTTGTTCAGTGTGTAATGTATGTTAAAATTGGGATGTATAGATGTGCAGTCAAGGTAGATGCAAGTACAAAATGGCAACACCAAATACGCAATTATGGCAAGTAGAGGAGGGCAGAACATTTATGTGTTAAGCGTAGTGTATGTAACAAGTGGGAAAATAGTTCTTCGGGTACGGATGGCATTTCTAAATGGCAAATTGAAAGGTAAGATAGCATGTGTAACCGGATTGCAGAGATGGACAATGAGGTCCCTGAGGTAGACATGTGTATGTAAAAACATTAAAAGGTCAAGCAAGATGGCAGCCCTGAATAAGCAAACAGTCAAATTAAATGCACAAGGTGCATGTGCAACTAAAATTTGGGGATAGCATCTTTGAAATACCTGAAGTAGATACATACCTGTAACAACTGAAAAATGTCATTATCAGGTTTTCACCACCCATTGCAGGGCCTTCCGGTCGCATATGGAGCAAACACCAAACCACACTGTAGCGCAGTTTGTCAAAATGCTCTTGATTGTACAGTAGTAAAGCTTTCCTTCTGGGATGACAGATGGGCCTTCTTCAGCCTCCTCAAAAAGTACAGGCACTGCAGAGCCTTTTTGACCAGGCCTGAGGTGTTGAGGGTCCTCAGAGATGTGGACACCCCGGAATTTGAAGCTGGACACACCCTCCACCTCAGTGCCATTGATGTGAATCCACAATGAGCTCCTTGGTTTTCTTTGCATTGAGGGCCAGGTTGTTATCAGCGCACCATGCCACCAGACACTTGACCTCCTCCCTGTAGACTGACTCGTCATCGTCACTGATCAGTCCCACCATTGTGGTGTCATCTGCGAACCTTACAATAGTGATGGAACTGTGTACAGGAACGCAGCCATGGGTGAAGAAGTTGTACAGGAGAGGGCTCAGCACACAGCCTTGTGGAACACCACTGTTCAGGATCAGGGTGGAGGAGGTGAAGTTGTCAAACCTGAAAGACAGGGGTTTGTTGGTTACGAAGTCCAAAGTCCAGTTGCAGAAAGAAAAACTGATCCCCAGATCATGGAGTTTGTTGACCTGCCTAGAGGTGATGACTGTGTTGAACGCTGAGCTAATGTCTAGGAATAACATTCTCACATAGGTGTTGGTTTTGTCCAGGTGGGTCAGGGCAGACTGTAAAGCTGTTGAGATGGCGTCCTCTCTGGACCTGTTCAACCGGTAGGCAAACTGGTAGGGATCAAGTGTTGGGGTGGCACGACTTAAGGAGGGCTAGAACTAGTCTTTCTTAGCACTTCATGATTTTGGGGGTGAGTGTGACAGGTCTGAAGTCATTCAGTCAAGACGCAGTTGACTGCTTCGGCACTGGCACAATGGTTGCAGTCTTGAAGCATCTAACGGTCATGAGCTGTATATTCTGTCCGGTTTACTATTAATCTAAAATACCTTGTTCCCTGTTTAAAGAGGAGCCCAGGTATTATTACTAATGAACAGTGCTCAGAGTGTTTTAACCTTCCTGGTTAGATAAACTACACAAACATAAAGAATCATACTCAATACTGATATCTAATATCAACATCAAGGTAGGTTACACCGTGGCATGTTAATTTCACTCATGTAGAAACAGATAGCTGGTGGTTTTATTTTAGTAACTACATTTTTCATTTAACAAAATGTATTGGTAAATGATGAAGCTGAAGTTAAAAATAGGCACTATGTGGCCAAAAAAATAATGAATGTTATATCTAGAAGTTACAAGAAAAAATTAAGATTTTACTGTTTCCTTGAGGGGAAAGATTAATCACCTATATCAATACTCATAAACTCTTACAGCAATGGTCCTTAGCTAACCCTTACATTATTAGAATAGCTTACGGCATTGTACAATGAAACCAAACACACCCTCATCTTTCAAAGACTACAAAACATTGTGTTTGCTAAACTTGAATTAGCAAACACAACTTGTCATTGGAAAGCAGGACTGATAGTTGCTGATAATGGGCCTCTGTATGCCGATGTAGACATTCCATTAGAAACCAGCCATTTTCTGTTACAATAGTCAAGTACAACATTAACAATCTCTACACAGTACCTCTGATCAATTTGATGTTATTTTAATGGATAAGTGTAGCTCCAGCTTTGAAATTCCGAAACCACACATCTGGTTGGCAGATATTGTTTAGGAACATTGCGGTTTTTACACTGTAAGGGTTAGCAATGAGCTAGTTCATCATTTGTTCACGTTAACAACTGTTTTCGTTAATGGTAGTTCATGTATCCTTCTCGGAAAGTGTTACCATAATATGCTCCAGCAAAATGTTCTTATCAGTCCTGCTATTGATCAAACCACACTCCTGATCATGAGAGCTCATCTGAACTGTAGGTGGTCAGACCAGGTCAATTCTTTAGCATTCTAATAGTTTGCAGATCGACCTCTTCATACGACATGCAATGCTTTGAGAATTTGCTACTGTCTATTCAGCAGCTACTTCAATATACAGGATGTCAAGCATGTAGGGCTGACAGGGTCTGGAAATATAATTGTGTTGTTTAAATTATATTACAATTAAAATTCATGAATGAATGTGCCAAAGTGTGAAGCAGCATGGTTGTTGTCTAGGACAGAATTGCATACAGACTAATAGGCTGAGTTTCATTGCAAACAGGACAATGTTGGCTGGACGTCCCTGGAACCCCTCCCTAGGGAGACGTCCTGGGGGCACCCTTACCTTCCTTACCTTCCTTTCAATGCGAAGGAGTAGCGGCTCTATTCCGAGTTCCTCACAGATGACTGAGTTCCTCACCCGATCTCTAAGTGAGATGCCAGCCACCCTTCTGAGAAAACCCATTTCGGACGCTTGACCATAGGTGAGGGTAGAAATGAAAATTGACCAGTAGATCGAGAGCTTTGCCTTCCGGCTCAGTTTTCTTTTTTGCACAACGGTGCGGTAAAGCGAATGCAATACCACCTGGCCAAAACAACACCAGACAGCCACGTGTCACATCACAGCTCAACTTAAGACTGGCCAACAGCGTGCACAAATTTCTGCAAGGTAGTTTTGTGTGTGTGCCAGATTAAGAAATCAATCAATCAAATGTATTTTATAAAGCCCTTTTTACATCAGAAGTTGTCACACACTTTTTCATACAAGGGCCGTGTGGGTTTGGATTTTGTTTTCCCTTAAAAATGACAACCTTCACTACATTTTGTGTTTACTGGTGTTATCTTTGACTAATATTGAAATTTGTTTGAAAATCTGAAACATTTAAGTATGACAAGCATACCAAAAATTAAGAAATCAGGAAGGGGGCGAACACTTTTTCACACCACTGTATATCATGTTCATGAATATTCATACAAGGCAGTATAAAAGACTCTGAGAGAGACAGTTAGAGCCACTGGACACAAGGCATATCCTGAAGACTGAGTAATTCATTAGCTATCTGGGTAAGACTTAAGTATTGTGTTTTCATTGTGATCTATGCTGTATTTGGGCCAGTTCAAAATTGGAGGCAGACAATTCTTGTAACGTGGTGGTTGTGTGTAGAAACCAGGCGCAGGCAGACTTGTATTCAAATGTTGAACTGAATGAAAACAAACACCTTTTGCAAAACATAAACAGATGCAAATTAAAGGGCTGAAATATAAGAGCAAAACGAAACTGAGACTCACCAACTACATATATAGCGACAATATCTGACAACTGGGGGAGCAGAGGAGATACATTTAAATGACGGTTTTAGCCAGCGAAGTTTTGGTCTATATGGTATAATTTATAATGCATACATCACTTTGCGTGTGAGGAGATCCGAACACGGGACCTACATTCTGCAGATCGGCTTCTCCAACCACTACGCTATTTGACAAGGGATCACTCGGTCACTCGTTCACTCAGAAACATTTACTCTTAGCCAGCTCCGCTTACGCGGTCCGGGAAAAATTTGGCATTTTTTTGTTTTTCTCTACGATTCCAAAACCTGTGTACCGTTGCTTTAAAACCCGACAAATATTAAAATAGAAGGCGATTGCTTCTTCACCCCCAAATTACTAAAATATTGTATTATCTTATAACGTCTCGATAAAAATAAAACGTTTTTTTGAGTAGCTATTTAGCAAAGTGATTTCTACACATAAAAACAGTTAAGGGCAAATATAAAACCATTTATTATAATTTAAGCTAAAATGTCATATCACTTTGCAAAAGGTTTTCCATTTTAAAACAATTCCATGTATTTAGTATAAAATGTAAATTGAGGGGAACAGGGGTAAAATCTCCATGAGTTTTAAAGAATTTACTGTAAGGGTGAGGCAATTTCGGTCAAAACCTTTACATTTGGGGATTTTAAATTAAAATGACTCATTCATTCAGACATCAGGCTTAACATTCATGCTTGCAGAGATAGTAACATTTTACTATTAATTTAGTTCACAGTAAAAAGCTACATAATGTTAAATTATGTTTTATGTCACAGTTTAACTGAAATAATCTGTTTTTTTCCAGCACTTATTTAAAATGCCTTTGCCTGGAGGATGGTCACAGGTAATGCCTGCCACAGAGGAGGTCCAGAAAATTACTGATCAGGTGAGAAAAGAAAGGAGACTCATGTAAATCAAGTCATGAACTTCATGATCAACTTTTACAGATGTAGTCTATTGAAAATATAGTTACTAAAGGACAACCACACAGCACAGTATGTATGAGTGAAATGAACACTCAGCAGTGTAAAACGGCAATGACATTGATGTTAATAGTCAGTATTAATTGTGTGACTCTGTCGGATTTACTCTGTGGAGAGTAAAACATTCCCACAATAATACACCGGTCCATATACTTTACAGAATGTTCTGTTGCTGGTCCGTATTTTATGGATCATCGCACATTGATTAGTTGATTATGCTACCCAAAGATAAATAACTAATAGTTTAGTCATCTAAACATATACAATTAGATAACTTTGTTTCCCCATCTGTAATTTAAATGTTTTTTTCCAGTTGACATGGCCTAGTTAGGGGTGCATTTAGGATAGAGACGTTTCCAAATAGAAAATGACTTCTGAATATGAGGGTATAAAATGATGCTTCAGCAGCAGTGAGGTTTGTCCCAGAACTTCTTCTGAAAGGTTTCTACCAAGATCTCATTAATCTCTTTAACATTGTCTATGGAAAATGTAGGTATTATATAATGTCCACATTTAACCCACAGGTGAAGCAGGAAGCAGAGAAGAAAATGCATGAGAAATATAAAATATTTACAGCAAAGAGTTATCAGCAACAAGTGGTGGCAGGGATGAACTTCTGCATTAAGGTAACAGTAGCTTGAAAATTCATTGTAATATTATACAATACACTTTTCTCAAAAATGTATCAGAGCTTAATATTTGTTTTATGTTCCCAAAACCAAAAATACTTCAATATTGTAATGTTAGCATAGCTCTTGTAATTTCTAATTTGTTCCGGTCATTGGCAGCAATGAAGGCAAAATAATGAAACCCAAACAAAGGGCTTATGTTAGGAATTACCAATGTAAGGTATCTACCAGAGTGCATGTTTTTATTGGGTAGGCAGACATAGCTATGGAAATGTGGGGATTTGCCTAATTGGGATTTGTAGATATGTTGGTGCCAGTGAGTCTTGGGTGGTGTATGCAATGAGGCCCAGTTTAGCAGAGTGTACATATCACAGCGGTGGGTAGGAGGCACTGGTCACAGCGGTGGTAGAGGATGGAGCTGGGAATTAAGGACTAGATAAGCTAAAGGAAGACATGTTGTATTACTGAAGCTGTAATGAGGAGTAATCACTGAGTTAAACAAGGGGCCAGGTAGTTGTTTGTTTAAATGGGAAAGAGAGAGTCACCAGCAGCAGGTTTAAAATTGTAGATATATACAAAGAAGCTCGGTCTGAGAATACTACCTTGAGGAACACCGATTGAAACGGCCAGGGGTTTACACAATAGTTCACAACTCCAGGTCTCTGATAAGTTTGGCCTGAGAGCTCAATCTTGAGAAACACCCATTCAAAGAGCCAGTGTTCTAGACATTAGATCTCTAAGAGCATTGCAATTTTTAACTTCAGTGTAGAATACAACATTGTTTGTCTAATTTCTAGAGAGTGTAGTTAAGAACCACTGGAATTAGTATGTAACATAATTGACTAATTACAATAACATACTGTATTTCCTTTTATGCTTGGAAGAAAGAAGTTATCAGCCAATTAGCATTCAGTATAATGACTTTCAGCCCTGAAAGTATCCATTTTCCGTTTTTCTATAGGCTAACTGGCATACATTCGCCTTTTACAATTGTTTCCAGCCAATAAAGCATGTAGTATAAAGACTTTGTTCTCAAATTACACCTGTGAAACTAAATACAAATGGTCTATCCTCTCTCTGATTCCAACAGGTCTGCACTGATTGTACTGATCAACTCTACCTGTATGTGTTTCAAGATCTTACTGGCAAGCTGAACCTGACGGATGCGGCCCAGAGAGATCTCTCTGAGCTGCATCGTGCTACGGAATTGGTATTCAGCCTGGACCAGGTAAGAGAAGAAAAGGGATGATGTCTCTACAAATCAAGTCATTAATGAGGTCTGTGGAAAAGTTTGATACTCAACAATGTCAATAATTTATCCACAGATAAAACAGCATGCAGAGAAAAGAACTATGAAGAAATATGATATTTTCAGAGGAATAAATTATAAGACTCTCTTACCTCAGTTGACGAGCTACACAACATATTTCATCAAGGTATTTAACAGCTTGACTATGTGTTTGTACCTTTTTACTTTTAGTGCCCTTATTACTGTGCCTGTAATCAATAAATTTACTATATTTATAAAGCCGTTTTTACATCAAGCATTTCATAAGGTGCTATTACAAAATACCATCCTGAAACCCCAAGGAGCACAATGGCTAGAAAAACTCCCTAATAGGAGCCGGAATATAGGAAGAAACCTAGAGAGAAACCAGGTTCGGAGGGGTGACAGACCTCTTCTTGTTTTGCCAAATGAACATTTTAAGAACACAAATTGTAGTCATCCATGATACCGCGTGGTGCGTTTTTGTAATATATAAAGCATGAATGAATCACAATCGTTCTTTAGTTTTTTTCCTTTCACTTGTTTCACTCACACCATCACAGTCCATTGCTCATTTAGACTTTTTATTTGCACGTTATTTGCCTTCGTTGCACATGTATAAATTCTTCTTATAACATTCACTAAACGTAAAACGTATACATTTACTTCCTTCTTCTATTTGCACTTCTGGTTAGATGCTGCATTTTGTATTACTGTACTCGTACTGTTCAATAACAATAGAGTTGAATCTAATCTAATATCTCTCCTTGTCCAACAGGTACAGGTTGGTGAAGGCATCAACGACTATGTCATCCTGAGTTGTGGTTATGAATTTACCCCAAAAAGCAAGCCAACTCTGAACAACCTGCTTGAGGACAAAACCCTCTGCGACCCTATTGAGTACTTCATTTGACTCCTGTCCTCTAACCTCATCATGTGTTTCAGATGCCCCATGACCCAACCTTGCATTTATATTTGCCTGCTCAGATCAAGTCAAGGTTAATTCAAGATCCGATTTTTTTACGAGGTTAATAAAAAATTACGTTGCAACAAAGATGAGTTTCTTTTTCATGTAAATTGATGGCAGTTGAACATTATTTTCTAGAATGCTTCTATCCATCGCATTCAAATAACATGTTAACTTGAGTTTAAACTCTTCAGCTCTTCAGCTCAAACTTGTGCATTTCCACTGAAATGACAGACCCAGACCAAAAAGCTTATAGCTCAGGAATTGAGCAAGCATTTTGGAGATATTGTTTGAAAGGAGCATTTTGGAAATATTGTTTTAAAGGAGCATTTTGGAGATATTGTTTTAAAGGAGAGACATTGTAGTTTGTATACATGAGCAATAAGGCACAAGGGGTTGTGGTATACAGCCAATATTCCTAGTCACGACGGCACTAAGCCAAGGTATACTGACCATATACAATCAAACCCGAGATGCAGTATTGCTGATTATTAGCACCATTAAGGCAGTAAAAAGTGATGTCATATCCGTAGTATACACTCTCTTATTAACCGGATGGTTTGGATCTTGGATTTTGATTGGTTTATAGTGTTGGTATCCACCATATACCACAGGTATGACATCACACCCATTTTTAATGATCTAATTGCATTGGTGGACAGTTTTATGAGAGAAATAATCCTAAGGGTTTGTGATGTATTTCCAAAAAGCCAATGAGCATTCACGATTCAAACCACCAGGTTTTTAATAAGGATTAGATCATAGCTACAAATTACAGAAATGAAACTGCACAGGGTTATGATAAGGAATAATTACTGCTTGTTTTATTCTTTCACTTACAAATATTTGACATCACATGCAGTGGGCATTTCTGGGCAAATAAAGCTTTTGTCACTTCATATTTTTTCATCCCCTTTTCACCAACAACTGAAAATAATTGGATTGATGGTACAAAAGGAAAATTGGTTACTATTGGGAGTGCAGCCAAAGGGATTGCGATAAACTACTAAAGTGGCCTATAACAAGCTGTCATGTCGCAAAAAAGCTCATGTCTTCACAGAAACAAAGTGGTCTGAAATATGTTATAAGAGAGCTCACAGGTAGAAAGAACTGCACCAATAAGGTAGAAGACTGCTAACATTACTTCTCAGAAGAAACTACCCTAAAAAGGTTTTTCAATAATACATAGTACAACAGTGTCCACGAAAAATATCGAATGTACATTTAAAATAATATTATATATACTCCACCATTCATACGTTTGGGGTCATTTAGAAATTGAATTGTTTTCTAAGGAAAATAAAAACGTGTCTATAAAAATAAAATACAATTGATCAGACACAGTGTATACATTGTTCTTGTTGTAAATGATGGGGTAGCTAGAAATGGCTGATGCTTAATGTAATATCTAAATTGGCATACAGTGGTACATTACCAGAAGCCCTCATTCCTGTGTTCCAATGGCACGTTGTGTTTGTTAATCCAAGTACTTAATTTGAAAAGTCTAACTGATCACTGGAAAACCTTTTGCAATTATGTTAGCACAGCTAAAAACTGTTGCACGGATTAAAGAAGCAATCAACTGGGCTTCTTTAGACTAGTTGAGTATCTGGAGCATCAGTAATTGAGTGTTCGACTATGGGCTCAAAATGGCCCGAAACAACTTTCTTCTGAAACTCTGGCCTATTCATGTTCTGAGAAATTAAGGCTATTCCATGCCAAAAATTGACAAGAAATGTAAGATCTCATACAGCTCTGTGTACTACTCCCTTAACAGAACAGCACGATCTGGCTCTTGCCAGAATAAAAAGAGGAGTGGGAGGCCCCTGTGCAAAACTGAGCAAAAGAAAAAAATGCATTAGTGTCTAATTTGAGAACCAGACCCCTCATAGGTCCTCAAATGGCAGCTTTTTAAAATAGTACCCACAAAACACCAGTGTCAGTCTCAACACTGAAGAGGATGCTGGCCTTCTAGGTAGAGTTCGTCCTCTGTACAGTGTCTGTGTTTTTTGCCCATCTTGCTCTTTTATTTTTATTGGCCAGTCTGACATATGGCTTTTTCTTTGAAACCCTGTCTAGAAGGGTTTCACCATATATTTGTCCTCGCAGCCACAGCCCTTACTCAAAGATTATACTGTTGGAATCACCCACCGATTGGGTCATCAGCATGACAGCATGACATGTTTATAGGCAACTGAATTTCAACATGTTCCTTATCACAGAAATGGAAGTAAGACTGTCTGCTTCGCAAATGTTGGTATCCATACACATGGATAGAAGAGTATTTGGATAAAGCTTAATATTGTCATTGCACACTATTGTATTTCAGGAGATAATGTATCCAAATGTCAATTACAAGTCAGTATTATATGAGTAGTAAATGTTTCCAAATATGTATTACATGTTGATATTGTATGAGTAAATAATGAAACCAAATGTCTATTAAATGTTAATATTACATGAGTAGTAAATGGGAAAACATAGCCAACACATTTTCAATGTCGACATATGCAGTATTCTACTAAATATGTAATTAAAATGTATTCTCAAACATGTCAAACATTTTAAGTTGATGTGATCCCTTCTTGTTAACTGGAGATGTATTATAATTTGTTGTAAGCTGTTGGACAATTTTCATTACTGCACATCTTGCTCTTATTGTTTTAGGATTCAAGTTTACATCCTTATTGACCCTGACTGGGTCATGTTCTGAAGAACAATTACTAGGGCCTGGCCCTGAAATGAGGACTTCCCTGTCAGGTGAACAGTTCATAATACATGGTGAGCTTGTAACCTAATAATGATGTCCTGCCTATAAATGAAACGGCAAGGAATTCAAAGGTCCACCACTAGAGGGCAGTAATGCTTTACTAGGTAACCCAGTGGGAATGAATGGAATTGGGCCCTATACAGCAGTGGTCCCCAACAAGGGGTACTAGGACCCCTGGGGGTACTTGTCCTCTCCACAGGGGGTACTTGAAAACCCTCATGACACCATAGGCTTACTAGTGAAATTAACATGAGGGGGTACATCAGGGGTACTCCAAGCAGAGCAAAATTCGGTCGGTGGTACAGTAAGTTGAAAAGGTTGGGAACCACTGCTATACAGTGTATGGAGCCTTCTTACTTATCGGTTGGGATCAGTGTGATCAGTGTTTGCTTGTCATGTTGCAGTGGGAAGCAACTGATTCATTTGGCCAAGAAAATGGCCGAAATGAATCTTGAAATTCTGGTAGAAAACTGTGTCTGAAAGAGGCACCAATAACAATTGCAACACTCAGTGTTCTTTCCAACAGTCATGCTTGGTTTGGCCAGTTTATAATTAATAGACCAATATGAAAAAGGTTTAACTATATGTTGAAGCAACAGTGTTTGCTTAAATTGATTACAAATAATTGAGAAAAAAGCCTTTATAATCAGAACCAGAAAGAGTTTTATTGACAAGTAAGTTTCACAACAAACTAGGAATTTGGTCTGGTCTATTGGTGCTGCATTTTGTTTTAAAAAAAAAACAAATAAGAATAGTGAACTGGCCATAAAAACCATGGGGTGAGCATGAATGATTTACAAAAAAATATAGTACAAAATATGTAAGTTGCAAGAATTGTCCAGTTGATCGTTATGTGTATGTGGGGAGGGGTAATAGATATGTGGGGAGGGGTAATAGATATGTGGGGAGGGGTAATAGATATGTGGGG
>JACXGJ010004301.1:0-46451 GCA_016801105.1 Esox niger | reverse complement strand
GTGGAGAGAGGAGTAGTGACTATACCAAGCGGTGGAGAGAGGAGCAGTGACTATACCAAGCGATGCCGCAGCCTGTCAAGACGCTCTCAAAGGTGCAGCTGTGGAACGTTTTGAAAATCTGAGGGCCCATGACAAATCTTTTTGAGACGCCTAGGGAGAGGATGCATTGACATGACTTCTTTACTAGTGTCTGGGTTTGTGTGTGGACCACATTCATTTATTTGTGATGTGGACATCCAAAGCACTTGAGGCGCTTGTGGTTGGAATTTATCAACCGATATTTGATCATATTAACCAAGTAGACCATTAGCCTGGCCTTTCCACCATTTTGCTGATTGTCATTAACTACGCAGCCATTACCTCCACAAAAGTGTATAAAGCATTTTCATACAAATGTTAGAACCATCTACACTGCTTGCTGTCTTAATAGAAAGTAAACATTTATGAAACAAATCATTTTAACATTGCCGCCACACACGCTTAACCATCACAATGTGCATATAATTCGACAAATGAGATCATGATCCTGTTTTTTTAAGCATCTCAACTCTTAAAATGTTTTAATATGTGCAGTAATTGCATTGTTCAATAATTAGCTGTATATTTAATCAGTACAGAACAAAACATGGTTGTATCATGCAAATACAGATGAACACGCAATTTAGTCCCTAACCTATTTTGTTTGGGATTCATTGATGTAATGATAATGACACCTGCTGAATTTGGATTTGTAAAAAACGAATCTGTCAAACGTTTTGTTAAATTAGTCACAGCCAATACCCGTTGACGGTTCCTCGTAAAACATGAGAATAAATGTGTTTATTCTGAGAAAAGGACTTTTCTTGTTAACATTGTTACTTCCCCCAAATAAGACATGCTAAAAGTAGTTGCAAAATCATTGAGACACTGTAAAATGGTCCTACCTGTCAGGTAGTCTGGGTCAGGCACTGGGTCGGACAGCTCTTCGTGACACTGCACCTCTGTTGGGACTGATGCCACCACCATGCCATCTGGGAGTTGCTGCTCTATGCCTCGGGCAAAGTTCTTCTGTCTGGATTAAGGATCAGACAACAGCAATTTTAAAGCCTTACAATTACTCACCCATCCAACTAGGCCTTATGAAGGAGAGAGAAAAAAAGGCAGAGAAGAGACTGTACCTGTGTACCAAATGTTAGCATATTCCCTTTATTGTACACTACTTTTGACATGGATTAGAATGTTATTTAGGATCCAGGCACCACTACCATGACCTTCTGAGGGCCTAGGAGGGGAATATCAGGGTCAATCATGACCATTAAAAGCAGTGTATTTTAGCAACTCTTGGAGAATGGTGGAAATTCATAAAAATACTTGCTTGCAAAGCAGAATCTTCTGAAGTTATGAGAAAGCTGAACTCTTGGAGGACAGTGAATGTTCATTAAAATGTAAAAAACAACATGTTCAATAGCTTTCAACATTTTCTTCTTAAAGAAGTAGGATATAACAATAATGCAAAATACAGAAGAAATGTGTTAGTATGCATAGAAAGGACTTTGACATGTCATTCGTATTATGTTGAATGTCACTTCATTCTGTGATTCTCCTCCAGTACTAAAACTGATATGCTCATTTGTTCATGTTTAATACTGCTCCTCCTGGTATGCTATCCATTCTGCTCCCTGCATTCATTCATTACAATGCAGTGGTTATCTCCACTCCAGTATCAATTTAAAAAGTCTGAAAAAGAGTGGATCTTAAAGGGCAAAACACTTCGAATTGAACATGAAAAAACAGTACTGTCACCTAAGCTTTTACTTGCCCTAGAAAAGGTCTAGTGAGTAGGTATCTGAAAGTTATATGAAAGCACTTTTTGCTTAATGCTGACATTTCCGCATACATCTTTCTGTTTTTGCCAAGCTGTTTTAAAAGATTTTAGTTTGAAATATGACCCTAAATCAGAAAATCTAAGTTCATACTCAAAAAGCCTGAATCAGACCAATAAAGCCAATATAAATCATAAATCTAGTGAAGACAAGCATAAAAAATAGGTATATTTGAGCATCTGCTCAAAACCTGCTCTCACTTGGTTGACAGAGATCCAGTATCTAATATAATAATGTATTTAAACACAAGAAGCCCACCAGCCTTTGCAAAAATGCTCCAAATCTGTCAGATAGTGACGACATCTCCTGTGCACAGCCCACTTCAGATCACCCCACAGATGTTCAATTGGATTCAGGTCTGGGACATTCCAAAACGTAAATCTTGTTTTGGTGAAGCCATGCTTTTTTGGATCTGGATGTGTGCTTTGGGTCATTTTCGTGCTGAAAGGTGACCTTTCTCTTCATCGTCAGATATCTAACGGACGCCTGAAGGTTATATACCAAAATTGCCTGGTATTTGGAACTGTGCATAATTCTCTCCACCCTGACTACGGCCCCGGTTCCAGCTGAAGCAAAACAGCCCCAAAGCATGATGCTGCCACCACCATACTTCACTGTGGGTATGGTGTTCTTTGGGTGAAATTCAGTCTTGTTTTTCCGCCAAACATACCTTTTGGAATTATGGCCAAAAAGTTAAACCTTAGGTTCATCAGACCATTACACATTTTCCCACAGGCTTCTGGGAGACTTGATGTTTGTTTTTGTAAACTTCATCCGGGCTTGGATGTTTCCTTTATAAGAAAGGTCTTCCTTCATGCCACCCTACCCCATAACCCATTCATATGAAGAATACGGGATATTATTGTCACATGTAGCACACAGCCAGAACTTGCCAGAAATTCCTGCAGCTCCGTTAATGTTGATGTAGGCCTCTTGGAAGTCTCCCCGACCATTTTTCTTCCCATCTTTTAATCAATTTTGGAGGGATGTCCAGTTCTTGGTAACGTCTCAGTTGTGCTATATTTTCTCCACTTGCTCCATGATATATCTAATGCGTTTGGAAATGTAACTCATTCTTTTACATCACAAAAAAACTGGCATTTCAGCAGGGGTGTGTAGACTTTATATATACAATGTATTTCTACTATTCATCTCTGAATTACAACTGGCATGTTCAACCAAAGGACAGCTATTTCCATTGTAAATACAAATGGCTGTGTTGAACCACATTAGTCATAGTCAATCACTGAGCATCACATTCCTCTCACTGAATATAGTCCTATCAAAAACCTCTGAAATATGAATTTATCCTCACTATGTCATTGGAATGAGTTTTCCATAACAAAACAACAACTGTCCTGCCAATATATTATGTTTTTAAGCATTGACAAATATACTGTTTTGGGCACTTACAGCTTTATGAATGGATTTATAGTAGCTGTAAACTGGGTGTCTAACACTGTTCCCTTTGGGAAAGGCACTTTGAGAAAATTAAATATGACCCCCCATTAGAGACACTAAAATAATGTCATTGTATTGGCCATTTTATTTGTATGGTCATGGCTGGCAGTAAAAAAAATGGAACACATTGTTAGCAGTTGTCAATTAAAAGCATGAAAATGAGACCAATATAAATAAAAAATGTGTAGGCATAACCACGCTTATCTCTTTCGCAAAGGGAATGGAGAAAAGGTTTGGATAATGCACACTGAGCCTTGAGGGTTGGAATGGCTGTAATTCACCATTGTGATTAATTAGTATGATCAAGAATAAGTTATGCCTGTAAAAAATATGTCATTATTAATCTGGCTTAGTGCCAAATCCAAATTAACATTGTCAATTGCCAAACTTTATCACCAATTACAGTCTCTGTGACCTCAAAGTTAAATTTGGTGTGTTTTCTTTAAAAAACTTTGGAATCTAATTATCTTTTTATAGAGAATTTGCAGTATTTTTCTTGATAATAACTCTGATATATTTATATTTTTCATCATTATCCATTTTTCACAATTCATACTTCCATTGCTGTAGACAGGAATTCTGATAGGTGTAAAGTGTTAACAGTGTGATTGTGAGGTGACGGACAGCTCCGTCATCTGCTTTTCCCGGTTTTCCCCCATTGCCTGCACCTGGTTCGTCCTCTCCACTACACCCGATTGTGACAAACAGGAGTCTCTTACATTACCTAGTGACATGGCACCACATGTGTGATGATGAAGTATATTACCAAAAACAGGCAGAAATAACCCCAGAAAATAAAATACATAATGTTGACAGTCTGATAAACAAGCCTCATCTAAGATATTCTCTTCCTTATCAATCAGGATTTATTAAGCTTGACAATATTATAAAAAGCCAGTCATAGTTAATAGATATGAAACAAAAGGCTACTGTTAACTAGTCCAGCACACACAGTTAACCAACTAGCTAGCTTCCAGGTAAACAGAAAATAATTGTATTGAGTATAAGAACAGTTAAAAGGATAACTGGCAATATTAAAATGAAGTATTATGGGATGAGGTGAACATGTCAAATATTGTTTTCAACATCAGAACAAGTTTAAGTGCAAATCAAATTTTTATCATACCTTTTTTAAAGGGGGTATGGAGACAAACATACCACAGTGTTAACATATATGCAACTCACAAATCTACCATGAATCATCAATTCACAAATGTAACTTCATTTTCTCAGTTGGTTATTTAAAGTATATTAACTCAAAAGTGTTATCTTCCGTTCCATTCACTGAATTTGTGGTCCATACAGGACCACACAGGTCCATCTGTTCATATCCCAGACCAATCTAGAAAACATGCACTGAATATAATATGCAGGGATTTCACAGTTCTTGACAGAAATTCCTGAAGCACCTTAGGTTGCTGTTGGCCTCCTAGTATCTTCCCTGATGAGCGTTCTCCTTTCCATGTCTGTCATCAATTTTGAATGAACATTCACATCTGTGCAATGTCTTTGTGATGCTATGTTGAATACTTCTTAACAACGGCCTTCACGTTTTTTCTTGATATGCCCTGGAAATTATTTTTTATCAGTCTCCTAAGCTGTACCTGTCAACAATAAGATCATTAGTTAGCTTAGTGTGGACCGTAGCTATTTCTGTAGGATGCAGGAAACAAATATACTGCAGGAACAGCTGATTTAGTTCAGGGCTAATCATAATCACCTCATTTGAGGCAAGTAAATCTTTTCAGAGGAATTGGATATTTGTTCCATATTAATATTGTTAGTTACAATATCTTATAAAAGTTGAAAAAAGGTCTCACCTGACTTTTTAATAAGGGTGTGTACAGACACCCTGGCCTTACAGACACCCTGTCATTGATTGTCATGTATTTTTTTAATTACGAATGCAGACCACAGCCCCTGCATTCGGATCAAATTACACTATAATAATTGTTATGACAGCAATTTGATTTAAATCCCATTAGGATAATGTGTAAATACACTTTTCTATTTACGTTTGCAACAAGAAAGTGTTGTACTCACAAAGCTAGGTACTAAGTTAAAATTAACAAACGCTATCAGGTTGTGTTTTGGTTTAGTTTAGATTTAGCTTTTGTTTTTTTTAATGTGTCCTGTTCTGTTTGGTTTTTGTCCTTTGATTTTGAACACAGCTTATCATTTGATATTATTGTTTACACCTGTGCCTTGTTAGTCCCTTGTTGTGTCCCTATTTAAGGGACACAACAAGAGACCCAGTATTTCTGCCCCATTATTTATGGTTGTTCATTGTGTGTTAATGTCAATAGCTGTGCTGCTTGTGATTCTTTCTCAATGAAATTACTTTGGTTTCTTTACTGTTCTGTGCCTGTTTCCTACTGCCCATTACAAACTTTGACAATGTCAAACAGTGACAATGCCAACTATAGCTCTGGAAATAATTGGGACCACTGTACCCTTTTCTTTCCCTTTGCAAGAAAGTTGAAAAGGAAAGGTGTGAGTGAGGAAAAGAGGAATTCAATTTGTAGTGGTCTCTTAATTTTAACCCTTCTGTTCCTCACTCAAAACTGTCCTTTCCAACTTTTTTGGAAAGGAAAGAAAAAGGTGCAGTGGTCAAATTTTTTTTTTCAGACCTGTGTAACAACATTCTGTAATGTGTCTTGTGAAACACAAATGAGCATGTTAATTGAAACGTGAAAGAGCATGCTACATTCTTAGAAAATGAATTCAAAAAGGGTTTGTTGCAAGTGGAAGGAAGCATTTTAATTTCAGAAACCATATACCTGTTCTATTTAGGCAAAGAGTTCTACTTGAAACCTTTTGTATTCAAGGAACCATACTCCTCAGACCACAGGCCCCTAAAGCAGTGATCATACAACAACCCAAAAAAGTAATACCGATAGTGAACTTGGGGTAGCATAGGGTAATTAACAGATCATTCTGACCACTATGTCATATTGGGCTGCATTCAGTAGGATACAAGGTTTTGGAACTAACAGGGCATGTTAAAAAATATGCTGTGTAGAGCAAACATGCTTCCAATATCTTGAGTAAGGAATTGTGCCAGCTCTGAAGTGAAATTTCTTTCTGCAACTGTCAAGAACATTTTGCAGATGAGCATGGACTTTTGCAACAATAGCACACCTCAACAAACCTCAGGGGAATTCCAGAAAACTAGATTTGTATTTTAGCGAGCAATGTCAATCCACAACTTGAGCAAACTCTGTGATTTTGACTAACAAAAATGCATTAAGTGTAGACCACTACCTAATAAGTTCAGTGGATCTTATCCTGTGAAGGTGAATGAACACAGAGCTCGACCACCAATCATATTCATTTCTGTCACCATGGCCTCTCCCTCTGCTGAACATCCAATGACATCGCAGCTGGCTTTGTGTGCTGTGCATTACAAAGGGAACTTATTATTGTCCCATGGATGGATCCTTTAGATCTGGGTTTCCCAATCCTAGTGTTAGGACCCAGAGGGGTCATGTTTTTGTTTTCACCCTAGCACTCACACACCTGATTCAAACTAAAGACCTGTGAACAGGCTAATTACGTCCCTCAACTGTGAAAATAGTAGGGCAACATTTGAAACAGGTGTGGGAGTGCAAGGGCAGAAATGTGCACCCTGAGGACCTGCATTGGGAAACACTGCTTTAGATTATTCAGAATCATTTATTTTTAATGTTTTGAATCAATTTTACATACAGGTATTTCTCAGGCCAAATTACTCAACCTGTACATGTCCAATGTTACCCAAAAGGGCTTTGAATTTACTGAACAAGCTGTAGTAATTCACTCAAGTAATTCAGCAACAGTATTGCTGCTGCAAAACTCAAATTGGAAGCCTGAAAAAAAGTAACTGAGGAAATGTATGAATCAGGTGGCATGATTTAATTATCAATACACACATATGGGTGTATAAACAACACATTATTATTAATGATCACCCATACACACATATTAATATTATTAATAATGTTAGTATTGTATAGAGCACATTGCAATTCAAATTATATTTGTCAAGCATTTAACTAAAATTGTAGTAAACAACTGGATGACACAATGGTACAGTAGGCCCATTGAAAAGCCAATATAGGAATGGTGTTTTGAGCAATACAAAGTGTTAAATGTTTGCCATGACAACACATTCTATAGTTGTAAGCCCATGTCCATTTGAAGAAAACATCGACATGACTGTTGCAGGCGATAACTAAATGTTATTGCTGTAACGTCCTTAAACACCAGGCTCTATACTTTGACTCCACGATGTCACGCATTTTCTGCCATCATCATGATCCTCTTGTTAAATGTTGCGTGCAGACACAAGTTGTCAGTTCTACCAAACCAAACTTCACTTAAGCTAATGATTTAATCGAGGACCAGACAATTTGGAATCATGACTCCCGTGTCTGGTATATGTTCAGGGAACCTTAAACTTGTTTTTCTGGAATACTCCACATGAGCCAAATTGCTGCACAACAAAGGATACTCTGTGAGGATTTAGCATTGGATGTATACATTTAATGGATTGAGGACCACATAGGTTTGATATACTGATGCACATCACTTAAACAACCTTGTGAATTGAAAGAAATTAAAATGTTCTATTTTAACGATTTTTGATTAAGGGTAGCTTTCAAATAATATAAATTTGAGAAATGAGATCTGTCAAGAATGTACAACTTTTGGTTATGTTGCAAGTGTCCGTAAACAAAACATTGTGATGGAAGAGATAGAGGATGTAAAGTTCTGCAATTATTGTGTAAAAACACCCCCCAGAGTCCCCTGGGTTGAGTTAGGAAGACAAAGTAGTGAGAATCAGGGCTGAGAAGGAAACATGCTGAGGCAGAGCACATTATTAAAGGAATCAGACAAAACAAATACGTAATGACAGCAGATGCCCATCCTGACATAATAATTGTGAAAGAAGAAAATGTTGTTACTGCACAGGTGATCAACTGAATGGTACAGATGAAAACAATGTCAGAGGAAATTGCTCATATAGTATTAGTGGATGTTGGAAACAGTTTCCCTTTAGCTCTTTGGATGTAACTTCAGGATGTTACATGTCATCTTTCCTTAGGACTTAGGAATTTGCCTGAACCCATCTTAATGATGCCTTCACTTTATAAAGACCCCCTGCTTTCTGTTCTTTGTGGGAAAAGTAAACATTCAGACCCGGTTTGCAAAGATAAATCCTAGTCCAGGACAAAAAACCATGCTCATTGGAGATCCTTTTTAGTCCAGGACTAGGTATAATCTTAGTTGTGAAATCAGCCCTCGAAGTTCCAAGTCATTTTGGACAATTTGAGTGAAATATTAATTCTAGTCTTACAATCTAAACAATTGTGGTTGTGTATTAACACAACGTTTCCCTTTGGTTGTGGTAATATGCAACATCACTAATGTTGTTAGTTCAGTTTCTCAAGAGCCAAACATGCCTGTACCTAGTAAGTAACTGCAGAAGGCCAGGAAGAAAAATCCACTGATTTCTGAAAGGGTGTCTGTTTACCCTGTTGGAGAGAAAGCCTACATGATTTTAATTATTTATTTTTATTATTCTACTGTATATTAGAAATGTTCACTCATGATATATATCTGATGCGACTCAAAATAAATATGCCGCAGGTTAAGGCTAGAAAAACAGGTTGGAGTTGATTGGCAGACATTTAAACAACTTAGAAATGTAGTTAGGTCTGGAAATAATTGGACACTGACCCAAGTTTTGTTATTTTGGCTGTTTACCAAAATATATCCAAGTTACAGTTAAACAATGAATATGGGCTTAAAATGCAGTCCATTGGGGTTTAGGAAGAACAGCTCCTTAATATATTTTTAAGAGACCAAAGGTAATTGGCTAGTAAAAGCCTGGGCTATTCCTTCATTAATTCTTTATCAATTAAGCAGGTATATGGTCTGGAGTTGATTCCAGGTGTGGCATTCACATTTGGAGGCTGTTGCTGTGAAACCACAACATGCAGTCAAAGGAGCTCTCAATGCAAGTGAAACAGGTCGTTCTTAGGCTGCAAAAACATCAGAGAGATACTGTAGCAAGAACATTAGGAGTGGGCAAATCAACAGTTTGGTACATTCTGAGAAATAAAGAACACAATGGGGAGCTCTGCAACACAAAAAGGCCTGGACGTCCACAGAGGACAACGGTGATCATAGGATCGTAGGATCGTTTCCATGGTAAAGAAAACCACTTCACACCATACAGCCAAGTAAAAACACTCTCCAGGAGGTTGGCATATCATTATCCAACTCTACCATAAACAGAAGACTTCATAAGAGCAAATACAGAGGGTTCACCACAACATGCAAATCATTCATAAACCTTAAGTATAAAAGGCCAGATTAGTCTTTGCCAAAAAACTTCTAAAAAGCCCAGTCCAGTTCTGAAACTGCATTCTTTGGACAGATAAAACTAAGAGCAACGTGTACCCGAATGATGTGAAGAAAATGTATGGAGAAGGCTTGGAACGACTCATGACCCAAAGAATACCACATAAGCTGTAAAACAGGGTGGAGACAGTGTGATGGCATGGGCATTCATGGCTTCCAATGACACTGGGTCACTAGTATTTACTGATGATGTGACAGAAGACACAAGCAGCCAGAAAAATTCTGAATTACATACAGATAGATTGTCTGCTCAGATTCAGTCAAATTCAGTAAATTGTATTGGACGGCGTTTTATTTGAAGAATTACCCAAAACATATTGCGAAAGCAACTTAGGAGTTTTTTAAGGCAAAGAAGGGGAAAATCAACTGATCTCAACTTGATCGATCATGCGTTTCACTTGCTAAAGACAAAAACTTAAGGCGAAAGGACCAAAATTACCCTTTCTGCCTGGCAAAACATCACAAAGGAGAAAACCCAGTGTTTTGTCCAGGCATTCCAAACTTCAAGCAGTCATTGCCTGCAATGGATTCTTGACAAACTATTAAAAATGAACATTTTATTTATGATTGTGTTAATTTGTCCAATGAAATTTGAGCCCCTGAAATAAGGGGACTGTGTATGAAAAGAGTTGCAATTCCTAAACATTTCATACGATATTTTTGTTCAACCCCTTGAATTAAAGTTAAAAGTCTGCACTTCAACTGCATCTCGGTTGATTCATTATATATCCATCATGGTGGTGTACAGAGTAAAATTTATGAAAATAGTATTAGTGTCCAAATATTTCCATGCCTAACTGTATACATAAAGCCTGTTCATTAGGCAAAATTTGCATTGATGGGGAGTAGTGAATAATATAAAATATTTAGCAATTGTAGCAGGTCAAACCTGTATGCTGGAACAGATTGTGTGAATTAGGTAAAATTGAAGTTACATTTGAAATGACAAATGTTCAGTAAAACCAAAAGTTAAACTCAAATAAATAGCCTAATTCAAACTTTTAAACAATATGAGACTGTTTTTGCAGTTGAAATTTTGTATGAGAGCAGTTATGATCATTTTCCCCTAACTGGCTTTGATGTATTTCAAAGTTGCTTTAAATAAGTAAACTATATTTATAAGCATAGCTTATAGTGTAGCTTAAAATGTAAAGCAATTGGTAGCATGTTAAAGTACATATGTAGAGTTGCTTCTCGAACTTTGGAAATCTGTATACTATGAAACACGCATCTGATTGTGACAAGAATCTGTCCAAAGTCTGATAATCATTAAAAAGCCTGAAGAACTGTTCTGCCACCTTGTTGCCTAAACAAATCATTTTGGACTCTGAGCCATTTACAGATAAAAATGCAATCGCTGATGCCTTCAAGCACCACTTTGTTACAACAGGCTCTCAATTTTAGAGACCTGCCATTACTACCCCAAATGTAAATGAAGAAGAAATATATTATAATCATGCATTTGTTCATGGCCATTCAGATTTTCATAACCAGGGTTTTTCACCGACTCCATTTAGGATAAAAGACATCCTAAAAACTTTGCTAGCTCTCAACACTAGGAAAGCAACAGGGCCAGACAGATTTGACTCTGGTCTGCTGGTTAGTAGTGTTCTACTTGTTAATTTAACTTTAATGTATATTTATATCTAATATACATTTCTGGGGTTATTTCAAAAGTACGGAAAGCCGTCCGTGTCTGCCAGTTCATAGCGTTTCTCAAAATATTTTTTTGAACTTGTCAAAATAATTTTTAAGAACCACTTTAGAATTGCTTTTGCACCCCTTGAAAATTGGGATTTTTTTCTCGTTACATCATGATATCAAAATGTATTTATTCCAATGTTTGGCCACTGATCAACACCATATTACACCAATACCATGTTGGTATTGTTTTATTATTCTAAATTATACAGTATAAAACATTAAATGATTCACTGCAGAAATATTCACCCCCTTTGCATTGACACACCTGAATGAGCTGTTGTGCAGCCAATTGTCAATATTTGTCTTGTAATAAGTTGAATGGATTCCACCAGCCTGAAATTATTATAATTTTTGGTAAAATTCACCTGTCTCTGTGAGGTCTCACAGTTGATTAGGGCATAATGAAGACAAAAGGAACATTCAAAGAAAATCTGGAATAAAGTGCTTCAAAAGAACCGATCAGGGGTAAGATAGAACATTTCAAAGGCTTTCAATGTTCCCTGAAGCAATTTTTTTTATTCATAATTAATATTAAGAATATGGCACAACTGTTAATCTGTCTGGAGCAAAGTCCCTTCAAAAACTGAGTACTGAGAGAAGGGAGTGAGGGTGGCCACAACAATGTCAACTCTAAAGGAGTTCCAGTCTTCCAAAGCTGAGCAGGTAGACATTGTGCATACTGTAGCAATAACTTTGCTAAAAGTGGCAAAAACAAAACATCACTTAAAAATACAGTTTTCCAGCAGGTATGTGGGAGGCTGAGACCAAAGGGCAGAAGATTCTATAGCCTGCTGAGACAAAAATAGCTTTCAGGCTCCAACACTAAGGGTTATTTTTGGCAAACGTTTAACACAGCACGTCATCCAGAGAACACTATTCCTACTATGAAGCATGGCAGCAGCAGGATCATGCAATCAGGATGCTTCTTCGTGTCAGGGCCTGGAAAGCCTATGAAGATAAAGGGCTGTATGGATGAAGCAAAGTACAGATCCGGGGAGTAAACTAGCTGAAGTCTGCAAGAGACCTGGGCGAAGATGCATCTTTCAGCAGGACCACAACCCCAAAACAAACAGTCATAACCACACTGGAGTGGCGTGAAAACAAAAAGGTTAATGTCCTGGAGTTGCCCAGTCAAAGCCTGTACTTCACTCCAATTGAGAATATGTGAAAAAAGTTTAACATTTCTGTTCACCAAAGGCCCCAACCACCTTGGCAGAGCTTAAGAAGAATGGGCACAAATATCTTTGTCTAAATGTGTAAAGATGGATGAGACATATTCAAATAGAGTGGCTGTATTTGCTGCCAAAGGTGCCTCTACCAAATATTGACTAAAGGGGTGAATACTTAAGAAATCAATTAGGTTCTGTTTTTATTTGTGATACATTACAAGAAAAAATTGATTTTAAATTTCACTTTGACATTACGAATTGTTTAATTTAGAAGAGTGTCAAAAACAACATACGTAACACAATAAAAATCTGGAGAAGTACAAGTGAGATGATTACTTTGGAGGGCCAAAGGTGGGGATACACAAGCTTAAGGAGTACCACTAATCTCAGTTTGTTACCTCTATAAAAGACACCTGTCCACAGAAACAATCAATCAATCAGATTCCAAACTCTCCACCATGGCCAAGAGCAAACAGCTGTCCAACGATGTCAGGGACATGACTGTAGATCTACACAAGGCCGGAAAGCACTACAAGGCCATCGCCAAGCAGCTTGGTGAGATGGTGACAACAGTTGGAGCAATAAGTCGCAAATGGAAGAATCAGAAAATAACTGTCAATCTCCCTCGGTCTGGGGCTCCATGCAAGATCTCACCCCGTGGAGTGGCAATGATCAAGAGAACGGTGAGGAATCAGCCCAGAACTACACGGGAGGAGCTGGGACCATAGTCACCAAGAAAACAATGGGTAACACACTACGCCGTGAAGGATCCTGCAGCGCCCGCGAGGTCCCCCTAATCAAGAAAGCACATGTACAGGCCCGTCTGAAGTTTGCCAATGAACATCTGAATTATTCAGAGGAGAACTGGTTGAAAGTATTGTGGTTAAATAAAATGAGACCAAAATCGAGCTATTTGGCATCAACTCAATTTTCCATGTTTGGAGGAGGAGGATTGCTGCCTATGACCACAAGAACACCTCAGGCAAACATGGAGATGGAAACATTATGCTTTGGGGGTGTTCTTCTGCTAAGGGGACAGGACAACTTCACCAATACCAAAAAATACCAAAAAAAACATTCATTGTCTAAAAGTTTTATAACAGTAAAAGGTTGCCATTAAGAGCGGTGGCTTGCTCCCACTTCACAGAATGTCATTCAAATGTTAAAACTTTATCAAAGTTAAGTTTACACATTTTAATGCTAGTCTTAATGCTAGTCCTGTAACCCACTCAACCCACTCAATCAAAAGTCTAAAGTGTTGTTTAAGAACATTTGCCTAGCTGATAATGTGGGAAATTGGACTGCATTTCTTGGAATAAAGAATTCCTTGGTGGTGTAAGGCCCATTTGGGTCCTTTACTATTCACTCCTTATTATGAGGCTGTGATTTTCATTTTTATGCTGATAACACTGTACTTTATGCAATAGCCCCATCTTCTGCACAGCCATTTGCACTCCTGCAGTAAGATTTACAAGTATTACAAAATTCACTGATATTGGATGATCTCAATTACTAAACATGTTTGTTTTGTTATCGAAATAGCTTCTTCCTATAGATACCTTTGGATATGTTTGGATGACCATCTCACTTTTAAAAGACATATAGAGTATTTTTAGGATGGTTTGACAATAACCGTGAGTTAGGAATTTGCAACGCTAGACTCAGAAATCCGCTTAAAACAGAAAACCATGGGGAGGAATGTCCACAGCATTGGCAAACAGATGCATACAGTACAGGCATGTTTAATCTGCTTGTGGGGAAGAATATTTTGGATTTTTTTTATTGGTTTCTGGTGTAAAAGATGGAAGGAATCCAATGAGCTTGCATTTCCCATGATCTGAAAGGGAGCAGAGGAGAGGCATCCAATGAACTTTTTTACAATATGATCTATATTTCTAAAAGATTTCAACGAATACTAAAGCCGCTGGATTATTCTGTTGTGTACGCTTTTAAAAATCCCTCTCGAGGGGCTACTGCAGCATGCAGAGAAAAAGTCAGAGTTCGACAGGTGCTACTCTCAGTTTGGGTCTGTTTAAAACATAGTGCAATTGAAGTGAATCCTTTCGAGCGTACGTGTCATGCCTATTAATTAAACATCACCAAACGAGTCAGTAAAAATGATGGCTTCTACTGAAAGCCTTGCTGTTAGATAATACATGTCAAGCAAGGTTCTAACTGAGTGAATGAGGAAATGACATGTTCACATTCTCATCCAGAGTCAAAAACACATCTCGACTGTGCTGTTGATATCAGCAAGCTGGGGGCATTTAGGACGTCTAGTGGATTGCTCAAGTAATAATTATGATCAAAGCTTCCTCAATTAAAATGTAATGGTGACAGACACTATACATGTGGAATTCAGTCTCAAGTTATCGGTGGGCCCTGTTATGGCTAGGACACATGAAATCACATTAAAAACCTCAAGCCTTCTGTCATAAGGTCAAGTTATTTGGAGAGAAAGGGCTGTGACAATACAGAGGACCAGGCTAAATTGAAGAGTTAGTTGTGAAGTGTGAACATCATTGTAGGTTCCATTGTCCTTAGCAATGTCTTTACCGGAGGAACTTCCCTGAAAATAAAGAGCAAGTCTCAGACTGCACAATTTGGCATCAGTTTTGGTACTCTCCACTGAGTGTTAACACATTCAGTTATACTTTTCAAAAAGTCAGAAGATAAACTGTGTTTTGAGTGTTCACAGATGAAAGACTAGTTCTTCTGTGAACCTGGCCTGAAAGTGGCTAGAGTCTTCAAAGGTGTTCAGATCATTAGAAGGCTGGGAAACTGGGCTATTTGGAGGAGGTAAATGCATTGCTTTCACAAATTAGAAAATAGGTTGTGCTGATTTCACAAAAACAGTGGATATTTCACAAGTGTTGCACAGCTACACTTTCTTTGTTTTTGTGTAAATGTGATTAAAATAATTGTTGACGATCGGTTTGCTGACAGCTACTGCTTGTAACGCTACGGGTACGGTGGCAGGACACAGGCGCAGGGAGAACGGAGGACTTTTAATAAAAACAACAGAACAATACAGAAAAAGAAACTAAGACAGGAAAGCAAAACAATGTTAAAATTGTGTGGAAAACAAATAATGACCCACAAGATACACTGGGAAAGTAGGAACTTAAAAAGCGACATTGATCAGGAACACAGCAGAAGGTGATAATAACAACACACAGCAAGCCAAACTGATCTTGTGGTTATCTTGTGGTCTCCAGTTCCAAGTCTTAACAAATCTTACAACTTTAAACTAATGAGCTAATTTACATGATACTCGATGTAGTGTACTACTATTCCCTAATGTTTATTCCAGCAAGTTAGATCATTTATTACTACTACCTGGCTACTACTCTGCATCGTTCCGGTCACTGACAGGGTAAAGATGTTGATGTGAACGGGGATAAAGAAGAGCCCCCACTGATCTTGAACCTACGTAGGTTATTCACGTATCCCTCGGTACCTCTGTGTGAATGAGACCCTTATCCCTAATATGAGCTGTCCATCTGACAGTCTCACATCTGTTGGGAACCCTGCCAGCTGTTGGACTTCAGTGTGAAGATGCACAATATTGTGTTGCACATAAATCTATGTCAACTTTAAGTAGATCACTAGAAGTGAATTCCGTCCCTATATCTTGTCTAATCCTTGTAGTACCATTACACCATGTACAGTACAATTTTGTTGATGTTAAAATGCTTTGATTTAATATGGCTCTCAGGAATCTGTTGACTTTATTTGGGTTTACTCTTTACCCTAAACCCATTTTCCCATGAATGTGTAATAACGATCCAGCAAACATGATTTATCAAGTGTGATGCATTTTATTTTTCTGGACAGCTTCATGAATCTGTAACTGCCTGTGCTGGGTAGCATAGCTGAAACAGTCGTGGATTCCGACTGCTCCCATTAAGATGTCAATATCCCCATTCTATCCAGTCTTGTCTCTCTCCCTCTCTGCAGGTTAGCGGACAGCAAACTGCAGTCTGTCTGTTCGTCAGTTTTTCATCTGTTACCCACGCACTCCAGAGCATCACCTCCTGTCTATCCAATCATGAACCCGACTTGCCTGCTGTAAAACTGGTGAGACAACGAGACAGCAAAAAACAGCCTTGACAACTCCCAAAAACATCATACATCACCCCTTTAATTCCATGTCTTTCAATCTTTATCCAGTCTCACCCCGCTCTACCCGCTTATCCGGAGCAATGTCTGTTCACCTGTGGGATACTTCGTGAAACATGGCTTGGAGTAGTATGCCATCTATTGTACCTTTACCAAACTCCCAGCAGAAACAGCAGAAGTCAAGGACCTTAATAATCTACCGTTATTGCTCTTAATGTTGATGTTGATGTCATCTTGAGATATAATGGAATTTTCGCCATTTGGTCAGTGACAGTGTTGATATTCTTGATTTCAGGGGATCTGATTTCAGGGATCTGCATTGGACTGCTCAATGGACGAGGATGTTGCTCAAGAGGTTGCAGCAGCAGCAGGCCACAGTTACGCAACGCCAGACAGGGTTGTCTTCAGGGAAGTCATTGAGGAGCATGTCAGCCTAACCCCGGATCTTCTATTCTGGAGTTAATACAAACTCTCTTTGGTCGACTCCAGGTTTGGATCAGTCCCCATTGACATGTGCTATGTTACCAGTGTCCTCTTATCATGACTATAAATACATATTAACAGCAAAACAGTACTTCTCCAAGAATAAATTAAATTATGGCCCAAAGTGACACCAGATTTACTATTTAGAAAGCTTAAAGGTCACACAAGAGTTGTCAGCTGTGATCAAGGCAGGTGCGACAGGAAAACTTTAGAGAAAAATGTGTCAGCCAACAGAAAAAGTCAGCAGGGTGGAGAAGCATGTCTTATGAGGGTGGAGTCCTTTAAGTAGGCCCTATTAAATCAAGACACGAGCCCATATCTGGCCGGTGCTTGTAAGACTTTATCAGTTGGAAGGATGCATGCATGATAGCAGTTATGGAAGAGGAAGTTGATCCTATGGTAAATAACATGGACAAATAATTGCCTGAAGGCATGTCATTGTAAATGGTGTATATAATGCCTCTGTTGTCCTTCAGTTCAGATATATGTCATTATTTTTATGAACGTTGTTATGTATAAAACAGAGATGCTGTTTTGTTTTTCTGGTGTACATATTCTTTTTTATGTTCAAAATACTCTGCACTACTGACAGAGCTGTCTGTGTCTAAAAGAAAGTTTCATTGTACATATTTCAAAACCTTTCACTGTACCACTGATATGTCGGATGCATTTGGGCTCTGTATAAAACAGTGTTTGAACATTTGTAGTGTGTTGTGTTATCTCCATACCCTCTTTTTTAGTTGTTGACATGTCTCTGAAGGGATGTGAAGTGGCAAAAGCTCCATTCACCAAGAACAGCATTCTTCATGCAATGTGAAAAATTCCATTGCACGTGAAATAAATAAATGGTTATTATTTGTGCACCATATCTTGTGACATGTGATTTGTGTTGTACTATGATCTGTTCATAGCCATACATGCTGCAAAGTGTAACGATGGGAATTCAACATGAAGCAAGCTTGAAAGAGTTGTCATAAAATGTGAGTAAGCTGTCAAACAGCTTTTTTTAGCGTAAGAAAAAGTTGTGTTTTGTATATTTTTTATTTTTGTTATTGGACAGAAGGTAGGATATGGTGTTTCTCCCACATTCACTTTTATCTTTTAGCTAATTTTACTATTTGATTTATTTTTTAGCTGGTTTTAATATTTCAGTTCCAGTCAGTTAATAAACAATTCTGCGCAACAATTTCCACGTGATAGTCGGCTTTGTGTGAATATTCCGGAACGGTGGGGAAATAGCTTTCTGACACAGCACATGTGGGCAACTTTATTTGACAGCAATATCTTTCAGAGATATTGAGAGGGGAGCTCGGATGACACCATAACTAGCATAGGTTCCAAAGATTATAAGGAATGTGCCATTGTTTGCTTAACAAAGACCAAAAGAACAAACCAATAGTATATATATAAGATGAAAGAATGCTAGTTTATGGCATTGGAGGATTTTTTTTCTCAAATAATTCACAAATTTGTAATATTAGCCAGGGTACTTCGAGATCAGGTAGACATGCCTTATAAGATGAGATAATTTGCACAGGTTTTAAACAATTACTTTAATGTTTAAAGAGTTTAATTCTGACTGCCTCTGTGCAGACGCAAGTTGGTGACCTACACAGTGCTTAACAGTGCCCATTTTCTCTAAACATTTCATCGGAATGAACCGTACATCGATTATGTTGACAGCAACAAGATGTTAAACATTAATGTTAATTATACCCATAATGCATTTGTCAACTCTTTTCCCAGTACAAGGTGCCGTCATGAGAAAACATTTGAAATATCTATTTTTTAAATAGAAAAGTATAGCCAAAAAATCACTATTCTTCTAAAATAGGTAAATCATCTCAGTTATCACATAATGAGAAATGGGTTTAGCAGAGCGCTCTTGAGTAAGGCTACCTCTCTAATTCCTGCTCTACATTTCATAGATCTGTTGAATGTACATTAACATTAGTCATTTTATATGATGTTGTTGAGTAATGGCAGTGTATTTTAGATAATTGAATATCAATTGTTGATACAATATAACATATAACATTCATATCAATAATGCTGCATATACATGCAAGACAGAATGCAAGACAGTGTACCTTCCCAGTCAATCCCAAAGACTATTCAGATAGTTCATCATGACAGTGTACCTTCCCAGTCAATCCCAAAGACTATTCAGATAGTTCATTATGACAGTGTACATTCCCAGTCAATCCCAAAGACTATTCAGATAGTTCATCATCACAGTGTACCTTCCCAGTCAATACCAAAGACTATTCAGATAGTTTATCATGACAGTGTACCTTCCCAGTCAATCCCAAAGACTATTCAGATAGTTTATCATGACAGTGTACCTTCCCAGTCAATCCCAAACACTATTCAGATAGTTTATCATGACAGTGTACCTTCCCAGTCAATCCCAAAGACTATTCAGATAGTTCATCATGACAGTGTACCTTCCCAGTCAATCCCAAAGACTATTCAGATGTTTCTCTCAGTCCTGAATAAATGGGATAAGTAAATTTTATTACAAAGTGTTACAAAAGCTTGACATAGGCCAGCAAACATTAATCATGCCACACATATAGCTCTGATTTATCCAAACCATTCCTATCACATGGGTTAACAGTCATTGTTCTGGAACAAAAGAGTGCTAGGAAAGAGTAGTGAGACTGAATAAAGATTGAAAAAATGAAGGAAGGCAGAGTGAAATAAATTCTACTTGGGAGTTGTCAAGGCTCTAGTTATTGCTGTCTTATTTAAGATCTCACCAGTCTTATGGCAAGCCACTCGAGTTCATGATTGGAAGACATGAGGCGATCCTCTGCAGTGCGTGGGTAACAGAAAGAACAGACAAAGAACAGACAACCAGACACACTGCAGTGAGCTGCTCTCTAACCTGCAGAGAGGGAGAGGAAAGGGACTGGATGGAACAGGGATATTGACATCTTAATGGGAGCAGTCTGAATCCACAACTGTTTCAGCTATGCTAACCAGCACAGGCAGTTACAGATTCATGAAACTGTCCACGACAATAAAATGTATCACACGTAGGTCATGTTTTCTGCATTGTTAGAACTAATGAGTTCATGAATTCATGAAAATGGGTTCAGGGTTAAGAGTTGTGCTCTCGTACCGATCCAAATAAAGTCTGTCCACTCCCGAGAGCCAGGTTTGATTAAAGCTGTATGCGGACTCTTGTGATGATGTCTTTCCAGTGATGTCTTGTACGTGAATAACTTACGTAGGTTTAAGATCAGTGGGGTTCTGCTTCATACCCATTTGCACCAGCTACACTGTTAATTACCAGAGACAAGTAAATTATGTAAATAGTATCAATGTACTAGCCATCCACCATGTTGGAACAAATGGTATTTAGGAATAAAAGGTAAACATCTAAGCTTTAGCCTGCAGAGTACCAAAGCAAGCTAGTAAGCTAGCAAACATTATGACATTAGTAAACATTTGTTGAAGCGTACCCTGAAGTGGACACAAGATATCAACAACAGATTGTGAGGAGTAGCTGTCAGAAGCCAATCAGCTGCAGAGATTTTTGTCACCTTCATATTATAATCCAGAAAGGAAAGTGAGATTGCATTACTTTTTCAATGTAACCATTGTTGTTGTGAAATCAGCACAGGCTAACTAGTGACGGGCATTCCAGGCTTAGTGTGCTGGCTCATGCAGCTCCATCCACTGAAAAGAGACAGCTCATTCGGCTCCCAATTGGCTCTTTGTACAAAATGCTTAAAAATCGATTGGGAACCTTCAAAAGACTGCAAATCTCAAATGTAAAGCCCCTAAAGTAGGATACCATGATGTCAGAACATGAAATGTGCATTCAAAATAGGTTATATTCGTGCCTGGCCCAATTAGCAAATCGCTTGTTCAAAAACCCCACGAAACATAAAAAGTAGTGTGCATCAGGGTGATATAACAGAAATAAATAGAATGTGGAACTGGTTTAAACAATATCTGTGCAAATCACATAAACCACTAGCTGGCTAGAGCAGCTATGCTTGGTTTGTGTCAGGACTAATTCCTTGTGGAAACAAGAAATGGTATAACTTCATTTATCAAACTAGCGTATAGGTATATTAACATGTTAACGCTTGTAACCAGTTTTAGAAAATCAATTGTGCAATCAATGTCGTGTTAAACCACTCTTTCGGTGAGTCGTAGTTCTGTGTAAGAATTCGATTCTGTACCAGGACAGACATTTATGAGTTGCATGCAACATACACAAACATTTTGACACGTTATTTCCAACGGAAGGGGGAGATTTATGGAACAATCTGCCGATCCGTGTGAGAGACTTGAAGTTTACTGGAGAGTCATCTCTTCAGTAGGTTTGATGATTGAGTGTAGTCCGGCCCAGGGTGTAAAGGTGAACGGTGAGGCTCTGTTTGCCGGCTCCCCTCTCAGCACCGGGATATTCTGCCGCTGACCCTATAACGAGGGCTGAATCACTGGCTTGCTCGCACTCTGCTGTCCCCGTGGGGGGGCGCACCATGCCAGCCATTCTTGGCCATCCTTCGGTTTAGTCACCGACGTCATCTGTCTGTCCTGTTTGTTTCTGACCCGTTGATCATCTAAACGTTTCGAACATCATGATGAACGATCTGGCCTTAACGGACAAGGACTCTTATGATCTCCGCCCGGCACTGCCAGAACGAGACTGGCCGGCCCTTGGAAGCCGGCTTCCCAATAGGTTTCCTCCAAGGGCATCGGCCTTCTCGTATTTACCCTAACATGACATATCAATCACACCCTAGAATAGAAGAACGATCACTTTTACACAGCTTAAAACAAAATGGACACTAAAAGGATGCATTGCAAAATATTTCATTCTCCCCCGACTTATTGTCGGCCTACTGTTCATATTTGACACGTGTGACTTTTGAGTCAATCAAGCAGAAGGAACTTCTAATCAACCACGGAGGATAGGAACTTGACGTACTTTGGGAGTATTTCAAAACACATAAGATACAGTTTTATTATCCAAACCACTCTTGAATGTCATCCAATGTGCCTCTGCTGGAGTTTTAGGGGAAATTAAACCTCCAATTATGTTTTTAGGTTTCAGCCAACTTTCTAATTTCATATATGACACATCTCCGCCTCAGTCCTTCAGATTGATGGCATTTATACATATTGTTCCTGCTAATATCAGACCGCAAGTGATGGACTGAGTTTAGGGGAAGAAACTTCACAGTGTCCAATAATATTCATGGCCTCAAGTGTTTAATATAATCAATCTAGCTCAGACAGAAATGTTATATTTTAATTAAGGGAGTAGATAAAGGTGTTCCTCCTCCGAGGGGGTGAGAGGAGACACCCAACTAAGTAGTTAGGGAATGTGGTCTTAATCATGATCCCAGGCAGCCCTAATGAGAACAAAGGCAACTCAGAAAATCATTAAAACCTGCTCTAAGCATGTTGTGTGAAAGAGTGAGAGCAAGGAAAGTGAAGGCCTCTGAGCTAAAAGGGGAAAATAATGAGAAGAGGTTGCCTTTTTAACTCAAATTATTCTAATGGACTTCACTTCCTCTGAGACACTGAAATCTACTAGTCAGACATTGCATCACCGCAAAGTCTTTAGAGATACAGTAAAGCAACAGCCATCTCAGCTGAAATCTCACACCATCTCTGCTCAAAAAACACTGATAGTACAGGTGTCTAGCCAGGTCTTGGGCCCCACAAAAAGCATCAGCTAAGATTGCCCGACACCCTTTAATTTACCCCTGAACCTCCACCGAGAACTCAGAATTGTTTGAAATAATAATTACAAAGCCAACTCCGAAATGCAACCCAGGCAAACAGGTGCAATTCTGAGAATGACATCAACCTTTTTTTCCTTTTATTCTTTTTTTAAATGAAAAATGTTTCAGAGGCTGGTGAGCATGAAAACGGTGCCCACAGCTCTGTCTGGATATCAGCCCTTGCGCTCTGGCACAGCCTGAAGCCTAGCCATCCAGTGGATTCTGCTCCTGCTGAGTGGGTGCACGCTGGCCTCATCTCATTCCAGCATCACCGGCTGTGGCGCCAGTGGGCACCTACTCACACGGCTAGATGTGTCTTTATATTTCCTACCTTTTGTTGTTCCACTGTGAGGAGAGAAAAAAGGTAGGGGAGGTTTGCCTCTTTCTCAAATAAATGAAAGATCAACAGTCAAACTTGACTCAGAGGGAATGCAAACCTTTTGTCTAGTTTGTGAAGCTCTGTGTACGGTACGGCGCCGTAGAGGTGAGCGTGGGAGTTAGGAGAACTGAGCTTCCGTTACTATTCATCAGCTGTGTGTGTGTGTGTGTGGTTTCTGTACTTTCAATTTTTTTCAAAGAGTCATAGTTGTTCACATACTTTTAGCGCATAACGTTAATGACGAGTCGTGTTAAAATCTGACTTCCTTGCCTTTCATGGTGTCAAAGAGGGAAACAGATGCCTTGTGACACACCAGAACTGCGGGGTGGGGATTTTGAAGAAGCGCCAGTGAAACACCAAGCACCAGGATGGTGTCAGTATGAAACAGAATAATAAAGGGGTTGCTCTCCCTGTTTCCTGGAAAGACTTTGATGACGTCTCTCACGGTGACTCTCAGTAAACCATGCATGAGCTACTCAAGGACCTATTCCTCACCCTTCCTAGACTCAATTTCATTTTCGCCCTTACATGCATTTCACCTGCATAATGTAAAGCCTATAACTCAAAATAATTATGAAAGGTAATCACTGACGAAAACTATTTTGACATTGGTTTGGACATTTAATCCTTCGACATAAACTAATCGTCACAGACTAACGAATAAACCCCACTGCGTTTAATATCAGTAACCTTCGCATGTGTTTCTCATTGAGAGAATGTTTACTCATAATTCCCTAGATTCCCTAATTTCCTTGAGACTACCAGATCAGCAATAATCTCTACATCCCAGCACTACTTGTTCTGTGTATAAAAGTTTAGATAATTTCCTTTAGTTTCAGATTAATTGTCATGTAACCATGGCATTCTACCAAGTCTTAATGAACTCAAGGTGTGCACCAGTGCAGCACTCTTCAATGAACATTCACTGTTTAATCTGGTCCAATTAAGTTACTTTACACCAAACTGGCTCCTGGTCACTTTTAATTCACTTCTTGCCATCTATTATAATTAGGGTTTGCAAAAACCATGGCTCCCCAAAGAGGCTTGCTCCAGCTTGCTGCCTACACACACAAAAATTGAGGTACAAAACAAGAACAGTTGTGTACATATATGTACACTTTTGAAGAACGTTTCCTCGAAGGTACAATTTAGTTTTTTATGGGGACAGAAGAGCCTCTTTTGACTAAAACAAAAAAAGAACAAACGCGCATCATTTCAACCCCAAGGTTATAGGATGCATTGGACGCTGCAGCACTGAAAACGTGTGTAGGTCATTTGCTGGTAGAATTTGATACAAAAGGTACAAAAATGGACCAGCACTGAAGAGTCACAATTGTCTCTCAAAAAGGAACCCCTCAGCAACAAGCATTTGTACCCTTTTAAGTACATACCGGTACTTCTATTTCTGAGTGTGTACATTCAAGTGTTTTTCTGTTATTCTGTCTGTCTGAAACACTGCATGTCTCTCCTGGTGCTTTCGAAATGAGATCAGAGCATTTGAGATTAAGCTACTTGATGATATTAACTTTCCCTAGTTTGCCTTCCTCAAGCACTCATGTGACATGTTTTAAGTGGATGAACTGCCTCTGGCGGCTGAATCCATGCGCACCCAAATTAAATTTCAGGGCCGCAGATGATTTCCATGACCTTCTGACTTCCTGACATCAGCGGAAAGGAAGCTTCGTGAGTGGATGATGATAATTAAGCAGCCTTCAAAGCATGCTGCCACAGAGCTCGTACACGCAAACATCAAAAATATGGATTGCTGTGCATTCTTTTAGAAGTTAAAAGCAAATCTTTACGTCTTCATTCAAAGCCAAAAGTATATTTACATGCAAAGCTGTATCATTCTAGTTATTTTTTTTCGAAAGCAGAAGAGTACCTTCCAAATATGTAGTACATTGAGTACTCAGCTCAGTTCAAAACCTCCCAGCTTGCCTTTACAATACATCTCCACACACTCTCTATGACTGCTTTAAGTTAAACAAACAATACATTCATTATGGATCATTCATTACCATCATTCATTACCATCAACCCTAATGAATTCAAATTCCAATCATCACGCAACTTGTGAAAATCCCTACCTGAAGGTGGCTTTGAGGATCTGCCCAGAACTGATTTCCTTGCTGTGGTTGTTGTAGCCATAGAAGAGATCCCCGAAAACAGTTTGGTTGGCTGGGATGTCGGCTGTCTCGCCACAGTCCAGTCCTTCAGTGCAGGCTTCAGACAGAGGTTGACAAGAACGACCATCTTGACCTCGCTTGTAATCCTCAATACAGCTAAAACAGTAGATGTGGGGGAAAAAATCGGTAGGTTGACAATGTAGGGTAACGTTACATTAAATGTATTTGTTCTTCTTATATAAAAAGCATATTCATAGTTTGAATCAGATTCAGTTTAGAGTCAATACGACAATAAAAACCAACAGGAATAAGACTGTCTAAAAAAACACCCATTTGAAATTTGAAATAAACTTTTAATTTCATCTTGACACTGGGAAAAGCATTATGGCTACCTATCAGGATTATTTATTTTGTATTCATGGTTTCCTAATTTTTTTCAGGAGGCCGAGTTCATGGGAATACAAAAAATACTGTAGGCCAAGATTCTAGTTTGCCGATCGATTCTACCTTTGTTGTATGGTTCTATTAATTCAATACAGTGAACACATAACACACCATTTTATTTTTCAAAAAAGAGAATAATCCAAACAGTGAGAGGCCTCTCAAGACTCTTTCATATTTATGACATTTTGACATCCCAGTGTCTAGCAAACTCTGGAAAATGTATCAAAGGCAACAGAAAAAGCTGCCAGGGATTAAACTGAAAGCTTTCTTCCTGATGACACTATTCTTTCTACAGGAGAATGTCACTTAAGAGGGTTGGATATGTCTTGTCCATAATGCAGTCCTACAGCACACAGCATATAAACGACTTCACATAGAGTCAAATTATCCTGTTTTAAGTGACAGGCAATTAAGCACATTTGCCACCTACAGACAGCAATACTTTGTGTCAGAAGGCTCCACACAGAGTAAAAGAAATGTCAAGAGGTCCTTCTCTTTTAAGAGACAACCTGTCCAAGAGGAAGAGACAACTCAGGCTGAGTGACTAATGCCCTATACAGCTGAAATATGAAAGCCATACTGGTCCATTTCCTTTTTTGACACAAACTACATCACAACAACGCCCTCACCAGGAATCTTCTGAGGTGAAAAAGGATAAAACACTACCATGGGTTTTATTGAATTTTCTCATCTACACAAGTCGGCCCTCATATTCCTCGACACGTCATTAGTAGCAAAAAATATTTTAGATTTTCCATGTATTAGGGTTCCATTTTCAAAGTGGAATGGATATCAGTCGTTAGCTCTCACCCGCAGAACATCTGGATGTTGTAAAGAGTGGGGTCGTCCTCCAAAGGGGCGAGCTGCTGGAGGCACAACTGTTCACAGCCTCCATTGAAGCCATCAGAGCAGTCGATGCCAATGTGGTGATCGTAGCAGCCCGTCCCGTCCTTCATAGGGCTTAGTCCAGGTGGGCACTTCAAACAGGAATACATTGTTTCGTAACGTTAATAACGTAAGACCACAGGTGACTCAACAAAACGACACTAGTGCATGTCACCTGGATTACACAACTTTTTTGTTGTTAGTTTGTTCAGGAGTCGGTCGATGAAAGAACATTCAGATCCCAAGTCTGTACACAAACATCTTATGGAAAAGTGGGAAAAAAGGATAGTCAGAGTCAAACCACATTCTGTGATCTTGGTCACACAACAAAGGACTAACCAAGATACACGAGACACGAAGGTGGCATATGTTCATAGAAGCTTGCAGAACTTCTACAACTCTCACTTGCTGCCAGTTACCAAAAAATCCCCTGTGCTTCCCAAAGAAATCTTTCAGAAGCCTGTGAAGCCAAATTCACATGATGTTCTCTGTCAGCCATTCCTTCAAAGAGGACTTTGATGGGATGATTTTTAACAAGGCTACCCTGCCTCGAGAAAAGAGGAAAGGGCTCTGTTTGCCTTAAAGCAATAAGGCAGCATAACCAAAATAAAGAAAACAGAACATTCTGCAATGCTTTAGTAGGCCATGTGACCATGAGCCACCAGAATACTACCCATGTACCTTGGCATAGATTCTTCAAGTGTCTGGAACTCAACTGGAGAGATGTGATACCGTTATTCCATTAGAGGTTCTATTGTTCCATGTTTGGTTGATAGTGGTGGAAAACGCCGTCTCAGGCTTTGCTGCAGAACCTCTCATAAATGTTGCATCAGGATCGAGAAATGGTTACTGAGTCAGCAAGTTGAGCAGTCTCCTCACTGAAGCTCCCGCCAAGCATGCCCCAACAGTCACTTGTCTTTCAAAGTCAATGAGATGGCTAATTGTTGCCAACATAATGGGCAACTAGGCCAGCACATCTATACATGAACACCATAACGGGTGGATGGGAGGTTAAAGGGATAGTACAGAGATGTATCTGCATGTGGTTTGATTAATCTTGCCATCTGGTGTTTGTATTTACAAGTTAATCTGACACTGGGGGAGTGGGTTTCTACAGGGATTGATGGCCAAAGTCCTATACAATTTTTGAAATGACACATTTGTGGAAGCTTTCAATATAATTTGTTCCCCTCGATTCTTTTTTCTTTCAGCAAAAATGGGCTTTTATGTATTTACTTTCCGGTGCCAATCGATCCCGGCATGATGACTTCAAAACACCAGTGTGTAAGACAGGTTGAAAGTGCACTAAGGAGGGAGTATCATTATTTGATTAATATTTTACAGACTGCAGCGCTGGGGCGTGTCTGAAATGCAGCTCTAAACTGATCCCAGTGTATATACTGCACGATGACCGAGCAGAAACATGTCACTTTGAAACACCGGGGATGAGAGCCAACCATGATAAACAAGGATTTTGTTGATATAAAGTGATGAAGGGGTGAGGCATTTCTGAACTGGAAGTTCACCTGTTGAGTCAGAATTGTCCTAAGTCATGCCCTGTGGAGTTCAGTAATATAAGATTTCATATTTTGCAAACCTGCAGATGTTATTAATGTGTTTTCCGACAACATCCCTCTGTTTACCTTAGATTATTATTACCCATCTGAACACCAACATCATGTACAAAGGGCAACTAAAGTGAGGTATTTCTTGATGGCCAGCACTTCTGTCCTTACACCAAGAGGTCTGGCCAGCCATCTTGGTTAAGCATTGGGCTAATGGCTAATACATCAATGGCCAGCGGGGCACAGGAGCCCATCACCTTGTGCCTCCTTGGACACATTGCTATCGATTTTGTCGCTTGGCTACCAGCACTTTGACAACTGATTTATCACCTGTAATGTAAAGAGCATGGTACATTGAATCTCCTAACTCATCTGTAGCAAAGACTGTTTAAATCACTGGGCCTCTCAGCAATCGATGGAAACGGGGAAGGTTAGTCGGAGAGGAATTCATTTGGTGATGGTCCTTGCTTGTGAGTCACACGTGTCTCTTCCTATTGACTGCTGTAATATCTGTCTGTCTTTAATGACATGCCGAGAGAATGAGAGAGGCAGCACAGGTAAAACTAGATTGGCCTGTGCTTTATAAATAGTTCTTGACTCGGGCTGTCCAGAGTGAAGCTCCGAGACTTCTTATTTCAGACATATCGCGCTGCACTTCTAAAGACATTGGGTACTGGCCCAGATTCACAAATACTGGCAAAACGTTTGATTGAAAATGTGATTTGCATCAACAATCAATAACAATCAATGGAGAGCAGACATTCATATTCTGGGATTCGGCTTTTTACAACTTCTTCAATGTGTAACGTGGCAACTGAATTGTCACCAGACCAGATTGATGCAATTTCACATGATGACAATGGCATGCGATCCGTTGTTCAAATTGAACAAGGTGATTTGCCAATCAGGTCTAAGGCTGCAGCTGCTTCACCAGTATCTAGTTTCCCTACCATTAAATAAGTAGCATACATTGGCCTAGATTAAACACACAGCAGTAGGAAACATTTGATCAAATCGGAATTAAAGCTGGCTCTGCAATAAACAGCGATGATTGGAGATTGGACATTCATGTCGTGATTCCACTTTGTTCACCTGCCAATAGTCTGTGAATCTGCCTACTGACATGCCAGGACACTTCAACATTTGGATGCCCTGTTATACATTGTTGGAAATCTGGAATACCTCTATTCTCATTCTCGCCCAAATCAAGTGAATGAGAATGACGAAGGTGGCCTACCCTCTCACAGACTTCAAAATAAGGATAAAAGAACACAATCAAGACTTCACCCTCTCCCATCCTGGTATTTGGGTATGCCTGGGTTTATTGACCATGGCATGAGCGAGAGAAACATGACTTCAGCATATGAGGTAGAACCTAACTTATAAAAATATGGACAGACTAATTAGATAATTTTAAAGGGTTTAGCTTGTTAAGTGAGCTGTAGCATGACCTAGCATTCATTTTAGGGCCAGTTGTGGTTCCACCAAAACCTTTCAAACAGTCAAATTCACAAAAAGCTGAACATGTCTAGATTAATGGCTGTAGATAAACAGCTGTAGCCAACATGCTTTGAAGTCCCCCATTCATTGAATTATGATTCATTTAATAAAGTATTTGCTTTTGATTTTATAATATTTTCATCAAAGGTGGCCAACTCATTAGGAGAGCTGCTATGTGCAGGCTCACACCCAAACCCCCACTCTAACCACATTGTAACCGAAATATCAGCTACAAGAAAGGACCTTGAAATGTTAAGTTGTGATTCGGGGTTGGACCAAACGTCTGTATACCTAGCAGCTCTCCAGATGGAGAGGGGCTGATGTGTTTTATACAATAGACTGACATAGCTGTTATTGTATGTGGTGTCTTGATCAAGAGCACAACCGCAAGAGTTGCTACATTTATCAGAAACCAGAGAACAGCAACCTTCTACTGGGCAACAGTGCTGCCAATCAGCGTGGTCATTTGTGGGCCTAAAATGTAAGGTCCAATTTTAATATCAAGCCTATTTAGAATGATGTTTCAACACTGAGGTTGCAATAACACTAACAGATTGTGAACATAATGGTAATGTATTTTTTGTGTAAGTACAAAAAGAACAGGTGTTGAACCGGTTCCGCAGAGGGCCGAATGTCTGCAGGTTTTTGCTTTCACCTTGTACTTGATTGATTAATTAGGTCATTAATTGGTTAGGTTCTACACTCAGCTGGTTGTCTATGTCTGAAGTGAGGACCAATTTAAGGGGAAAAACAGCATACCCTAGGCCATCTGTGGAATCAGTTTGACACCTGTGTGCTAAAGGAACTGACAGAAATTAAAGGAGCCACTTTAGGAAGTACAGTTATACAGAGAATAATTATTGCATTATTACCTAAAGTTCATTTTACACAGAATCACCTTTGTTTGGATGATTAAACATTTTAATTAAAGATATGGGGAGCACCTCCTTGTTGACGACAACTAACTCCAATGTGTCACTGGCAGGAATGAGCAAACTGAGATTAGCTTGGAGACTGAAAGTGTATGCTGCCACCTGGAGGCACCTCGCCTGCATTTAACTTGAAAGGTTTCTCAACTTCACAGTTCTGTCATTACGATCAGGACAACAAACTAACATCTGTCTTTAAAACAAGCAGAGTATACCTTTGAACAAAATGTTATGCTCTGATGAACATTAAAAGATAATTAGGTATTAGCTTAAAATAAAATGAATCATTATCTCTTCTGGCTAGTAAAGTACATGTATAATAACTATGTAGAAGAGTGATTTGCTGCAGCACAATTAATTACTCCCATTACATGTATTAGCTAGCTAGCTATGTAAAATATACTACTAGATATCACATTAAATACTGTATCTGTTTCTGTGTTAAATTATTTCTAAATAAGTAAACAAGCCTGCTGGATGTAGCCTAGCCTGCACCGTAACCTTAGATATATACCAGCATAGACATATATCAACACAGACACATATGGGCTGAGCTAGGAAGATTCTGCTACAAAGTTGACTTGCTAGCAGTTTACTAGCTAGTGAACTTGGAAGCAAAATCCTCCTAGTTCAGCCGGCTTGTATAATATACACATACACAATTTATGTACATAATATAAGTAGAATGTTTATAACAAGCCTTTTCTAAAAATATTAAGGATTACACATCAAACTTGTGTTATATAGAATAGAAATAATACTGTAAATGTCACAAATCATCTGGGCCACATTCTTCAAAAGTTATCTACCTGGATTTTGTCTATAGCATAAGATTACATTAATAAAACATAATTATAATGGATGTATAATTCAGTTAACACAGACTACTGTTTAATTAACCATTATTTCCATACATTTATTTCTTTTAGGAGAAATTCTGGTAACTTTGATAAGTAACCTACCCAAGCGGTCTGGAATTGCACAGAGGTCCAAGTTACTGCCTCACTTTCAGTGAATGGTGCAATCATTCTATTCCCATGAATCTTGCAGGTACGGGGGCAATAAATAATGTAACACCACAAAATAAACAAGATCCTATACAGGTAGTTGATGGAAACAAGACAATAAATTATAGCATAAAAGGTAGTGTACGTGATGCTTCATATTTAGGCTGAAATGGAAAACCCCAAATTGCTTTTAATCTAATTTGGATTGGACAAAATTCCTCCTGCTTCCTACCAGTGTATGAGAATCTGACATGTGGTATTGCCACATAGTAACAAATCATTTCTAGAGAGTGGGAGAAGCTAAGCCATTCTCAAATTTGCCAAATAGGCAGAAAAGTGAAACTGAACAACAGAGATTGAAAATGTATCCAGCAAGCAGAGTTTGAGTAAAGGGAAGAAGACATATTCTTCCAAATGTCATGGTTGGGGTTATCAACAACCCAGTATATCAGGTAGTGTTGAGGGTTTCACAAATGTTGCAGCCTCTTGGGAACACACAATATATGGAAATGTAAATTTGTACAGAGATTTCTTTATACATTATAATATATTAAAGTCAAATTTTCATAAATCCTTGTTGAGGAAGTGTTAAATACTTTACAAACATTTCCCTCGGTCCTAGCCAGTGTGAAAAGGTTATATTTTAGAGGTAGCTTTAGGGATTACAGTTGTGCATTAACATGCTCTAGCATCTGTCCACTGAAAGACTGCGGATGTACAGCTGATTTTCCCAAAAGAGGATGGAGTATCTTTAAATCCACCCAGTGATCCTTAGAGGAAAACATCAGTACTGGCAGGCTGCTGAGCACCTGCTCCTCTTTAGGAGTACGCTCATAGAATACTTTAGCCAAGTATCGACTCAGCTCAGAATTGCTTAGTGCCCAAAATGTGATCCAAGTCAGAGACAGTTGAATGTGGACTGCGTCAATAAATCTGCTATGTCAAACTGACAAAATGTATGTGCTAGCAACACAGAAGCACATTAAGGTCCTGGTTCAAAAGTTGAACTAGTTATGTCTGAGCCTGGGCTGCTCAAATGTTGGCTCAAGCATTCAGTCAAATGTGATAAATGTATGTATGCATATATACAGTACCTGTCAAACCATTGGGCACATCTACTCATTTAAGGGTATTCATTTTACAATTTTCTCCATTGTAGAATAAAAGTGAAGACATCATTAACAGTGAAATAACACATATGTGTTAAACAGATATCATTGTGATGAAAACTGAATTTTGTCTGAGTCTGATGTCCTGTGGATTCAGGATCAGATTTCTCCGGGGTCCTGTCTGTATTTTGCTCTGTTCATTCTTCCCTCACTCCTGATCAATTATCCCCTGCTACTAGGGGATAGCATGATGCTCCAATCACCATGCTTCACTGCAGTAGCTAGGTGATGAGCGGTACATTATTTTCATTCAGCATGTCATTTTTGCCTCATCAAACCAAAGAATCTTTTCATCATGCTCTCAAATGTCCTTCAGGTGACATGACATACACCTTTTACTCATGATAGGCTTCCATCTAGCCACTCTACTATAAAGGCCTAAGTGATAGAGTGCTGCAGAGATGGTTGTCCTTCTGTCAGGGTCTTCCATCCATGCAGGGTATCTCTGAAGCTCTATTAGAGTGACAGGTAACATCGTTTGCCCAGATGGCAAGCTCTAGGAAGAGTCCTGGTCATTCTAACTTCCTCCATTTTAAAATAATAGAGCCCACTGTACAACTGGGAATTTGCAATGCTTTATCAAAAATGCTTCAATGTTCTACATATTTATGCCTGAACACAATGCTGGTGGTCCAAGGACAGTTCCTTGGACTAATATATATAAAGCTCCGTAAAAAATTCAGAGACCACTACACCGCTTTCTTATCGTTCCAAAAAGGTTGAAAAGGACGATTTTGAGTAAGGAACAGCGGGGTTCAAATTAAGAGACCACTGCAAAATGAACGCTTCAAAAACATTCCTTTTCAACTTTTTTGGAAAGGAAAGAAAAAGTTGCAATGGTCTCATAATATTTACAGATGTCATTTTTTTCTGGAGCTGTACAGCTCTGGACAAAAATAAGAGACCACTGCTAAAATATCTGTTTCTCTGGTTTTATTACTCATAGGTACAGTGGGGCAAAAAAGTATTTAGTCGCCACCAATTGTGCAAGTTCTCCCACTTAAAAACATGAGAGAGGCATTTTCATTATAGGCACACTTCAACTATGAGAAACAAAATGAGAAAATGAAATACAGAAAATCACATTGTAGGATTTTCAATGAATTTATTGGTAAATTATAGTGGAAAATAAGTATTTGGTCAATAACAAAAGTTCATCTCAATACTTTGTTATATACCCTTTGTTGGCAAACGTTTTTTGTAAGTCTTCACATGGTTTTCACACACTGTTGCTGGTATTTTGGCCCATTCCTCCATGCAGATCTCCTCTAGAGCAGTGATGTTTTCGGGCTCTCGCTGGGCAACACGGACTCTCAACTCCCTCCAAAGATTTTCCATGGTGTTGAGATCTGGTGACTGGCTAGGCCACTCCAGGACCTTGAAATGCTTCTTACGAAGCCACTCCTTCGTTGCCCGGGAGGTGTGTTTGGGATCATTGTCTTGCTAAAAGACCCAGCCACGTTTCATTTTCAATGCCCTTGCGGATGGAAGGAGGTTTTCACTCAAAATCTCATGTTACATGGCCCAATTCATTTTTTCCTTTACACGGATCAGTCGTCCTGGTACCATTGCAGAAAAACAGCCCCAAAGCATGATGTTTCGACCCCCATGCTTCACAGTAGGTATGGTGTTCTTTGGATGCAACTCAGCATTCTTTCTCCCCCAAACACGACAAGTAGAGTTTTTACCAAAAAGTTATATTTTGGTTTCATCTGACCATATGACATTCTCCCAATCCTCTTCTGGATCATCCAAATGCTCTCTAGCAAACTTCAGACGGGCCTGATCATGTATTGGCTTAAGCAGGGGGACACGTCTGGCACTGCAGTATTTGAGTCCCTGGCAGCGTAGTGTGTTACTGATGGTAGCCTTTGTTACTTTGGTCCCAGCACTCCGCAGGTCATTCACTAGGTCCCCCCGTGTGGTTCTGGGATTTTTGCTTACCGTTCTTGTGATCATTTTGACCCCACGGGGTGAGATCTTGCGTGGAGCCTCGGATCGAGGGAGATTATCAGGAATTTACCAACAAATTCATTAAAAATCCTACAATGTGATTCTCTGGATTTTTTCTTCTCATTTTGTCTCTCATAGTGGAAGTGTACCTATGATGAAAATTACAGGCCTCTATCATCTTTTTAAGTGGGAGAACCTGCACAATTGGTGGCTGACTAAATACTTTTTTGCCCCACTGTATGTGTTAAATTTACATTTTTGTTTTATTCTATGAATGACAGACAACATTACTCCCAAATTCCACATACAAATATTATCATTTAGAGTATATATTTATAGAACATAACAACTGGTCATTGTTTTCAGACCTCAAATAATGCAAATAAAACAAATTCATATTCAATTTCCAAAAGCAAAATACTAGTGTTTTAACTTGGCAAGAGTTCAGAAATCAATATTTGGTGGAATAACACAAATTATTAACAGCTTTCATGTGTCTTGGCATGCTATCCACCTTGCCGACTTTTTGCCACTCCTGGCACAACAATTCAAGTAGCTTGGCTTCGTTTGATGCCTTCCATCTTCCTGTTGATCGAATTCCAGAGGTATCCAATGGGGTTCAGGTCTAGAGATTGGGCTGGCCATGACAGGGTCTTGAGCTGGCTGTGTGGCATGGAGCATTGTCCTGCTGGATTCTCAGAGTTGTGGAACTTCTGTTAGAGCAGAAAGAAGCAGGTGTTCTTCTTCTTGCCATTCTTTTTGTAGGTCACTTGATGTCATCCTAAGGTTATTGAGTGACATTCAAATGAGTTGACGGTAATCTTGGTCAGTGGACAGTTGTTTTCACCCTCTGTCAGTCTGTAGCTTTATTGTCCCCAATGTCTGTTGCTAAAACTTGTTCTTATGAACTGCCAACTCACTGTTTTCCTCTGCCAGTAAAGCCAGCATTGAACCCTTCTTTTCCTCACTCAACTCTTTTATGCTGAATAGTTCTTTTTTTCATTCAAATTACCTTTGATGTAGTACTTGCACTGTTATTGCCATCCAGCTGGTCTCATTGCAAGAGGATAGTGATGATCTCAGCAGTGTTTTTTGATTGGGTTCAGGTAATCACCTAATCAGCACCTCATTAACTAAAATGAGGTGTGCCTGTGTTGGAATTGAACAGACACTGGAATGGAATGGTTGCCATACATGTACAGATGCTGATTTATGAAAAAATAGGGGTGGTTTCTTAATTTTTTCCAGAGCTGTATATGTGTGTGCGTGTGTGTGTATATATATATATATATATATATATATATATATATATATATATATATATATATATAGCTCCAATAAACAGTTGAGGGACCACTGCACCATATTCGTTCCTTTCCAAAATAGTCTAAAAGGAAAGTTTTGAGTGAGGATCAAAAGCGTTCAATTTGCAGCGGCCTCTTAATTCTTTCCGGAGCTGTATATTTACACTGATGTGCCAAAACATTATGACCATCTACCTAATACGCTGTTGGTTCTCCAAGTGCCACCAAAACAACACCAACCCGCCAAGGCATGGATTCATCTGTATCTGGCACCAAGACATTAGTAGCAGATAGTGCAAGTCCTTTAAGTTGAGAGGTGGACCCGCTGTGGATCAAACTTTTTATTTGAGCACATCCCACAGGGCAACACCTTGAACGCTTCATTATGTTCCTCAAACCATTCACAACAATGTGTGCAGTGTGGCAGGGCGCATTATCCTGCTGAAAGATGCAACTGCCATCAGGGAATATCATTGCCTGGTCTGCAACAATGAATAGATAGGTGGCATGTGTGAAATTGACATCCAAATGAATGTCCAGATCCAGGATTTCCCAGGATAATAACGTAAAATAAGCAGGACTCATTTGACCAGGCAAAGTTCTTCCACTGCTCTGGGGTTCAGTTCCGATGCTCACATGCCCATTGCAGGCGCTTTCGACAGTGGACCTCATGGGCATTCTGACTGCTCGCTGGCAACGCAGTCCCATACGCAGTAGTGTGTAATGCACTATGTTGTGACACATTCCTCCTGTAACCATCATTAACATTTTCTGTGACTTGTGCCACAGTGGAGCGTCTGTTGGTTCGGACGAGATGGGATAGCTCCCGTTGCCCTCACACATTGATGAGCCTCAGGTGCCCAACACTCTGTCACCGGTGTGTGGTAGATACTCACCACTGCTGACCAGGAGCACCCCACAAGCCTTGTCATTTTAGAGATGCACTGACATAGTCGTCTGGCCATAACAATTTGCCCCTTCTCAGAGATGCTCAGGTCTTCTGCCTTTTTCTCCAACACGTTGATGACAAGAAATGATTGTTTACTTACCATCTAATCTACCCAGACCTTTATTATATTCATCTGTATTATGGGGTTTTGTAAGTAGAATGACGGAAATTGTGTGAAGTCAAATTTGAGGAAACAATATGTGACTCCCAAACTGCACACTTATTTTTAAATGGGAATTTGACAACACTGACAAAAGCAATAGTAGTACATTCCAGTAGCACAGTCCAGTAGTAGTACAGTCCACTAGTAGTACAACTTAGTAGTAGTACATTCCAGTAGTAGTACAGCCCAGTAGTAGTACAGTCCAGTAGTAGTACAGCCCAGTAGTAGACCAAAACCAGTAGTAGTACAGCCCACTAGCAGTACAGCCCACTAGCAGTACAGCCCACTAGTAGTACAGCCCAGTAGTAGTACAGCCCACTAGTAGTACAACTTAGTAGTAGTACAGCCCAGTCATTGTACAGTCCAGTAGTAGTACAGTCCAGTAGTAGAACAGCCCAGTAGTAGACCAAAACCAGTAGTAGTACAGCCCACTAGCAGTACAGCCCACTAGTATTACAGCCCAGTAGTAGTACAGCCCACTAGTAGTACAGCCCAGTAGTAGTACAGCCCACTAGTAGTACAGCCCACTAGTAGTACAACTTAGTAGTAGTACAGCCCAGTCGTTGTACTGTCCAGTAGTAGTACAGTCCAGTAGTAGTACAGCCCAGTAGTAGTACAGTCCAGAAGTAGTACAGCCCACTAGCAGTACAGCCCACTAGTCGTACAGCCCAGTAGTAGCATGTAAGGGAATAATCAATAGCAACCAATTATAGAGTCAAATTAAGAGGTAGCGGAACTTTTCCATTCCGGTCTATTTCGTGGCATGGAGTTTGGCAGTCTGTGATAGCAGTCCTAATGTCAACATCCTGTAAACACCAAGGACTTCTCTGTAGGTACACATCTCACACCGCAGGCCAACAAGCCTTCCTTGGACAAAGCCCAATTTGTTCTGGTATTAGGGAGGCTGGATAGACAGCCTCACGTTTTCCTGTTCTACCTAAAGGCGATGAGAGCTAATTAATCACATAATCATTTGGTGATTATTAGACTTTACTTCCAAATGACTGCACCGTCTCTCCCCACGAGTGCCATACATCAGCCAGACAGAGCAGGTCACGCCAGGTCTGCTCACGCCAGGAGAGATATTAAACACAACGAGACAAGACGGGCAGCATGGACATAGACAAGGTGTTAATTGATTTGCGGAATCTGGCTTTGGGTGCCACATAGTTACAGCTTTGATTAGACAGATGAAAGCATAATTTATATATCTAGTCACAAGGTAATTACGAAACAACAAAGTAATATGTGCAACAGATGGGAGCATCCTGGAATTATTGCTGTAATGTAGAGAATGCGTATCTTTTCTTCATCAAAGGCCATGATTAATAACGTGAAAATGTGTGCTTAATATAGGGATGTCCATAAAAAAATCGTAAATTACCATCATACATAATCACATAGTTTCAGGTAGTTACTTGTGTGCAGAAAATATTCTGTATCAAAACAACATAAATGGTGATCTTCATAGCAAAACTGTATGTAAGGAAAGGTTTAGATATAATGATCAACATAAAACATAGAAATTTAAAATAATTATGCGAATTTGACATTTTAGAGCTGCATAATGGGGGCCAAAGTCTAGCTATTTCATAAAGGTTTCATGAAGTTGAGTGTTAACAATTACATTGCAAAACAGATCTCCTTCAGAAATCAGTAGAGCTGATATCATCCTTATAATTACGTTAACTCTGTTCTTATGTCCTCCAGATCTAACAACACCAGTATATAGCTTTAGATATCATAAAAATCACATGTATTTATTTGCGTGTGAAACTCCTGTAATAAATAAATAACTTTCATAACAGGAACATACATTGAATTTTTGCACACTAAGAATGCAAAGCTGTGTAAAGACAAATGCTGCAATATGTGTAGCAATTAATCAATACACTTAATCATCATTTTTAGACAGGGAAAACCACTGACCCTCTATAGGCATGCTGTTGGTTGAGAACTATGGGAGAACTGCTTGTACAGCACTGTATATAGATCTGTCCACCAGTACCATTAGAGCAGAAGGCAAAACACTCTTGATGGGGGCAATAAATAGTTTGCTTAATCTAATCACTTGGCAAGGAAATGTAATTTTCTTGAGCAGCAGGTTTGTAGCATTTACAAGCCTCAAAGAAACAAATGAAGTGATTTTCTACGCATTTGTATTTTAATGAACAACAAACCAGGTCAGGCCTTCTAACAACCAGAACTCGTAACTGTGTTGCTGCAGATAAAGGATGAATTTTCAGATGATGCTAGGGACTCCAAAGCTGTGAAATAACACTTATATTGATGTCAAAGCATAGGCTCTATATTCAAATCACAACTGTGACAGGAAAAATAATTGAAATGTGTGGCTGATTAAAATATTTGTCTGCTGATATACAGTACCAGTCAAATGTTTGTACACACTTACCCATTAGTTTGGACACACTTACCCATTCTCTTGAATGGGTAAGTGTGTCCAATCTGTTGATTGGTACTGTATTATTAACGTAAATGCATGGAATTCAGCTTCCTTGAATATCCTCCAGGTAAAGACCGGTTTAAATACAGCCCACTGCTGAGTTAAAGAACGGCTGTGGTAATGTTAAACTAATGTCAAACCACAGTCACGTTTTAAATATGCCACTGCATTAATGAAAAAGTTAAGTCTTATCGATACATAGCAGACTTTTGAAACAGAAATGCACATAAAATGGGCCAAAGTTTTAGCACTGTCAACTGTCAGCTGTATATTTAATAATTCTAATATAATGCATTAACAGTAGGAGGGAAAACATATTGGGATTATATAAATCAAGACATAATTATAATTTGATATACTGTATCAAGCTTCTGATCAAACAAAAATTGCTACAGAAAGTTAATCAAGTTAGAAATGATGGATCACAAACAGCACACGGCAACGCACAATTTAAACTAATGTCTTGAGTGCATTACATTATAGTACTTAAAAAGCAATCAAATTGTCTGAAAGATGGTTGACGGCCTGAGCTTTTAGCATCTTTCACGCAGTAGAAATTGGTCACGAAGCAGAGTGAAACACCAACAAACACTTGGGGCACACCTTTTCAGTAGAATAGGAAGCATGGACAGATGGCGAATGAAATAGAACATGCCTGATTCATTTCATGGTCGCTAAGCAAAAATAGAGGCCTGTGAAGCCTGTGAACAGGGCCGTCCCCAGGCGGTACAGTGAGTCACTCACCACACATCCACTAGAGTCAAGCTTGCGGTCAGAGATGCATCGGAAGTTTCGGCTACAACCACCGTTGTCCTTTGAGCAGTCACGCACAGGGCCGAACGAGTCCAGTAGAACTTCCAGACTGTCAAACGATGAGGAGATCATCAGCTCCTCTCTGGCAAAATAAAACACAAACATGGAAATTATAATCCCCGTCCTGCACAACAATAAATCATCTCTGTTGTTAGCAATCAAATGTCCCTTTTTAGTTATTCTGTCTTGATTGAAAATGGGTTCATTGTAGACCGCAGAAAACAATGTATCTTTTATTTTATTCAATGCTTTAGGACAAATTTCCTTCAGTCAGAGTAGTCAAAACCTGCATTTCAAAGCTACCCTGATTTACAAAGGGCCTAAGACGTGTTTGATGAAAACCATTGGCTTTACGGTATGTGCTTTATTGCGAGAACCTTGCTCCAAGCCATCTGTTTTGTCTCTGTGAAATATTTCAAAGACTTGCAAGGTCAAATATTGGAGACAATCACATTGAAATATGAATATAAAGTGTTGATGAAGAACAAAGCTTGGACGTATATTCTTCTTTTCAGGATGCTAAATCACCATACTTTTGAAGTGGAAAATCTATGATAAACTGAGTACTTTTATAATAACGCCACCATGAACCTTGCCTAGGGGAAAGAAAGATTGGCCTCATGTTTTACAAATAGTATTGCTTTACTACCTCACCCACTTCCAGAATGCTCTGTGAATGTCTGAAACAAACATTTGGGATATTTCATTAATTTTCAGAGTCAGTCTGATTTTATCAAGCAAAGCAATTTTCTTTTATAATTGATTGTGGGCATTGTCTTCATACATTTACAGACAAATAACCCAACAGGTCACACAAATAATGATGTAATTTCAATAATTTCAGAGGGTGTAATTATAAAGTAGAATTTTGGCTAACTTTATGATGCATTCATTATTTTTCATGTTTATCAACACACAAAATAACATTTGTATGACAGAAATACTTTATCATGTTCTTTTCAACTAACTGATTTTCCAGAATAACTTACAGTTATTAAAATCATGTGATAAAGTACATACACCCCCGGAAAGTATTTCATTGTTTTACTGTCACCTATCGAATTGAATCTAACTCACAAGCATTGGACTGAATGTCCAAGCATTGGACTGAATGTTTGAGATAACACGCACCACCATCCCCAACCACAGTTCCCTAGCATATAGACATTAGATTTAACTATGAAAACATTCAAACTTTCCCCATGCGGTTGGGTCGCATAGGGCACCACTTCACATAAGTTGACACTGAGCGTAATTGCGAGTTGCTAAGGACTAATTGCACTGGGATATGTAAATTTTGAACAAAACAGCTACTGATATGTTCACACTGAATATAATCGCCCAAAAGTGCAAAATGAATCGAAATACATTTCATATTATAGATATGTCAAATGAACCACCCTTTGCTTCGATGAATGCTTTGCACACACATTGCATTCTATTAACCAGCTTCATTATGTACAGTAGTCACCTGGAATGCATTTTAATTATCTTGTTAAAATGTCTTCACTATTCTATAATGTAGAAAATAGTTCACATAAAGAAATACCCTTGATGCTACTTGATGCAACTTTAAAGTTCAACTACAGAATGATTAGGTGTGTTTAAGCTATTGACCAGTACTGTACAGATACACAGTACTCCTGTAATGATTGGTTGGATCTGTCATAAAATAGAATGATGTCTTTGAAACCCTTCCCAGACATATAGGCATCAATAATGATTATTCTGGTTGCCGCCGAAAGGTCTTATGATGGCATTGTAAAACCAAACCAGACAACTTTTCTAATCTTTATGGAAGTCTGGACCCTCCCAAATTACTTTCTAACGATTTCCTGATTATTTTCACCTAATGCTTTGTGCACCTAATGTCTGCCATTTTATGTGATTGCTAAGGTAAGGGTGTAATAACCTTATACGCACAAGAAAATAGCATTAACTTTAAATTTCAGTTGGATGAATAAAAAAAGTAAACTTTGTGTGATGTGTTATATTATGTTACCATTGTCAATGAATGCCGTTGATATTTAGCTCAAATATCCATGTGTCCAAATATGAAAATCAGCAACTTTTCAGGAGATGGACTTACTTTTTCATATGACTGAAACTTGTGTTTCCAGTGGTAACAGAGTTCCCACTAATTTGAGTGCATATAGACATTAGCATGTGTATAATTTAATAGTATTACTGTACGGTTTCAATTAAATATATTCTACATATCAAGATGATATACCAAAATCTTTTATAGATCTTTTATAGATGTAGTTAACAAGAATATTATGCAATAGTAAGGCTTCTGTGCCTCTCATTTCTGAAAAGACACAATGATGGATCATTCATTCATACTATAAACCATAAAAACAAATGTTGGCTAATTGCATCGCTTTCCTCTGTAATTTGCCTTGAACTTTCCTTCCGTCTTTATGGGTGAGTCACTGTTAAAAGGGAAGCCAACACTATGTTGTGAGGATTTTGATTCCCAGTCTACAGATCAACACATTAAAAAAAATATTCTGATTGAAGTCTACATAGCTTAACAAACCAAACTTGTATATCATATAATTTCTATACAGGATAACAAAATAACAAGGACTAGACTAAGCTAATTAGACATTACTACATTTTTTATTAAATAAAGAGGCAAATTCCTATTTTCTTTTGCAAAACATCTTTCATTGCAGTTTTTACTTCAAAATAAAGAGGAAATCTTTCAAACGCGTTGTCTTGGTTTAATAAAGTCAAGGAACTAAGGCACAGACACTTTTAGATCAGAACCTTTTCGTACTTGTGGTCCTGCACCAGAGCTAAGCCATGGGGACAAATTATTACCAAATAGGGCATCAATGAAAGAGCACTGGGCCAAAGCAGAACAGATCTGCAGCATACATGCACAGGTGCTAGGGAGCTGCTTTGTGGACAACTACCTCAGGGAGTCAACAAGAGTGGTGATCACATCATGAATCAGAAGATATATACATGTATTCAGGTTTCAGGAAAGCTGCCTATATGATGAGTGGAAAATACAAAATTGTAGGAAACCAGTAGGGCATAATTTGATATTTCATGAGAAAACTGCTACCATTTAGAGGGAGATTTGTACAGAGAAGTAGAACTAGGAGATAGAAGACGGCACTGAAAATAAAACTTAAGAGATACACATTATGAAAAGTGGTGTATTCATTTTTTGTGGTTTTACATTAGATGTAATGTGTTTTTGTTCTAAACATTCGCTTGTCTTTAGCCTATTGCTGTATACAGAAAAGACATAATCTTCATCACTACTCTTCAGAGCTTAGCTGAGAAGGAGATTTTTAACTAATTCAGTCGAGGAGAATAAAAATTCAGAAGATTAATAAAGATCGGTAAAAAACAAAGAAAATCTAAGGAAAATCTTCCCTTTTGAAAAACGGTATTCAACCATCCAGTAAAACACAACAATCTACAAATATAAAGCCTGAAATGAGTGATCAGCTATTCAAACATTAGGAAAATATATACTGTTAATTGTACACCATCTCGTAAGCAGACCCGTGTTTTCTCTCTTGTAGGGTTGGTTGCCAATTTGCCATTTCATTTGGGATAGAACTGTAATATAAATGACAGACCAATACTGAATAAAGTAACAGCACTATAAGACCATTAGTGACATGCATTTTACATGGGTGATCATCATTATCATTATTTCACAGCTATATAAGTTGAAAAATGTGATGGGTGTTGCTATTCTCTAACTTTCTCTCAGTAACCTGACAGTAATGGGACTGAGAAGAATCAAAGTGAATTCCTCATAATCTGCAAATGTAAAGGAAAGCTGTATGCATGAATTTTGCTTGTGTTTTTGTGCCTCATTAAAAATCTGATTTAGGTCTTGGAGGTGTGGTTTGATGTCAATGTGTTATGTTCGCTTTATCGAACACTGACAGGTAGGCTGTTGTTGTGTGTCCCACTTAATTCACCATAACAGCAATATAACTTCCTCAAGTAAGAATTCAACTAAGGCAAATGAAGAAATATGTAATTTATTTAGAAAAGGGGGTCTACTTCAATTACTTAACAAAAGTCCTTTGAAGTTGTATTAACCTCAGTAAAGTAATTTGCATATACACTACCATTCAAAAGTTTGGGTCTACTTAGACATTTCATTGTGTTTGAAAGAAAATCAAATTTATTGTCCATTGATGTAACACCCAATTGATCTGAACCACAGTATAGAAATACAGTGTAGCCATAGTACTACATATCGTTGTATGAGATCTTCAGTATCATGGCTATTTCCCGCATGGAATAGCCTTAGTTTCTCCGAACGAAAAAGAGTGATGGTTTTCACAATACAGTTCTTGAGCCTGTAATCGAACCCATAAATGCTGAGGATACTGAACTGGTCTAAATAAGGCCAGTTTTATAGCTTATTTAATCAGCACAACAGTATTCACCAGTGCTAACACTCAAAAGTGTTTTGAATGATGAATTAGCCTTTTAAAATGATGAACTTGGATTAGCAAACACAACGTGCCATTGGAACACATGAGTGATGGGTGCTGATAATGGGCCTCTGTACGTCTATGTAGCTAATCTACCGAAAATCAGCTGTTTCCAGCTAGAATAGTAATTCACAACAACAATGCCTATACTGTATTTCTGATCAATTAGATGTTATTTTAATGCACAAAAAAGTTACTCAGAACTTGTGAAAAGTAAAGTTTTGAATGAGGAACCTTCAATTTGCAATGGACTCTTAATTTTAACCCTTCTGTTCCTTACTCAAAAACCTTCCTTTTCAACTTTTTTGGAAAAGAAAGAAAAATGTGCAGTGGTCCCTTAAATTTTTTCCAGAGCGGCATATATGTTTTCTCTTTAACACTGTTTAAATCGAACATTAATTTGACTGTAACACAGGATATATCTACACCAATTAACTTAAACGCTGCATACGAAGTATGTGTATAATGTTATTTTGGATTACTTACATTTGTGTATACGAAGATGATTTATTTTAGAGACACACTTTAACTACACTTACATGGTATTAAATTGCTAAATATGTTTTGTTTATTCATTTGAAAGTATAACAAAATAAAAAAATACCAGTATGTAGCCTTGTGCTATTACTTGTGTTTATAACTCACCAGTCCTTGTAAAACTTTCCACATGAAGCACACACAGACATTTTAATCTCTCACCTCACATCCACAGCATCCTCCATGACAGTCATATCAGTCTTGCACTTGGCTGAAGGGTTGATTGCCAGCTCAGCAGGTGGAATGACAAAGCTTTTACTCAACGGTAACCACATCCCTTCCCCCAATGTGTATGTGAACCTGTGGAAAAACACACAAGGATTTTGATATGTTACAGTACACATGGAGTAACAACAATGGAAATAAAGCATAAAATATATCTTCTGGAAAGTGATTTTTCTTCTGCAATTGCTAAACCTATTGCAGAACATCCTGATATTTTTGTCATGTGATAAAAAACAGGATGCTATTATCCACCCATTTCTGGGATGGCAAAACGAATTGAACCTTTGAGTAGGATAATGTTTTCTCTCTACTTATGTAACAATGCACAACTAAGGATGTCAACAAGTAAATAACCGATGAATAGAGACAAGATATTAGTACTCAGAATGGGAGATACTCAGAACACACCTAGGTCCTGACCCCTAGATATTAGTACTTAGAGTGGGAAATACTCAGAACACACCTAGGTCCTGACCACTAGATATTGATACTTAGAGTGAGAGATACTCAGAACTCGCCTAGGTCCTGACCCCTAGATATTAGTACTTAGAGTGGGAGATACTCAGGAGTCGCCTAGGTCCTGACCCCTAGATATT
>JACXGJ010004300.1:0-46457 GCA_016801105.1 Esox niger | reverse complement strand
TAGGAAATAGTAATAGGAATCAATAGGAAATAGTAATAGGAATCATTAGGAAATAGTAATAGGAATCATTAGGAAATAGTAATAGGAATCATTAGGAAATAGTAATAGGAATCAATAGGAAATAGTAATAGGAATCATTAGGAAATAGTAATAGGAATCATTAGGAAATAGTAATAGGAATCATTAGGAAATAGTAATAAGGAGGAGAGTAATTCTATAATTTTTTGCAGTATTTGATTGGTCGTGATGTTACAGACTCAATTCTCGAGCTCATCTCACTCAATCTCAAAGAAACTCCGGTCCTACCTCAGCATTATCGACATTCCAAACAGAATACACATCCCAGTACTATAAGCCTATTGGCTAAATACTGTCATGCTTTGAATGAATGTCACTTCTAATGTACGGATAAATAGATGTTCTTTTGTAATCTAAACCTGACAAGTATACAATTCAACAATTTACTAATACTACTATTTTAGTCTAATGGATGATAATAGATCAAATACCTTTTTGTTCTATTAGGCTAATAAAAATGGAGAAACTCAGAGATCCAAGTCAGTTTTGATCCATTAAAACATACTATTCTATCTTCTCCTTTGTCATTGTTGTTCCATCTGGTGATCGTAGGATGAAAAGGACCATGAGAAAATATGCAAATTTGATCAGTTTTATTAATTTCTAACTGTTACATTATTACCAAGTCATGTGCTCAACATAATCACTTTACAGCTGAAAAACAGCCTACTGTCCTAATTTTATTGTAGCTAACATTTCTTAATTTGGAACATTACGGATAAATAAATTAGATACTTGGAGATCAGAAAGATTTGAAAGACTTATTTACTTATTATTCCATCATTGTCAGGTGGTCCACAGTGCCGAAAGATCCGTGGATCATTGTTTTTTTCATTCATACTTCGGTGAATGAGATTCAAAGATCTGAAGATCCTACTGTTATGAATCATGAATCACAATACACCAAAAATATTTACACACAACTTTCGTGAATAACCCATCACTAGATTCCAGTCGCAGCCCGTCTAAAGAGCAAATAACCGGCTTACAGTGTGTGGGCTGGTTTTGTTTCTATCCCAGTTCCTTACACTTATGACATACCAGGACCTTGGTCAGAAGATACATGGGGGAAATTAGCGTTCCGATTTGTTTCTGATGTATAGCTAGCCTCAGCAGTTATTGAATGGGAGCTAGTGTGGTTTCAGCACATGCCTTGTACATTACAATATTATGGAGTATTTCTTTTAGTCTTTAATCTAATTAAAAAAATTAAGTATCTGTTGGGTTTGTTTTATGCCTACCTGGTGTGTAAATCTATGAGAACTGTAACTTATTTGCTTACTTGTTTAATTCAAGTATTTTCCCATTTACAATATTAACAGAAATAACAAAAAGGCAGGTTTGATAGATTCTTAGTTCACTTTAATCACTTTGTTGTCCTTAAAATTTACAGTCAAAATGATTAAGCTTTCTTAATTTTTGTTATACATATTCTGTAAGCCTTAATTGTTTCTAGTATTTTAGTCTATAAAACACCTTTTCCAATATGAAACACTGTCTCTCCACCATCTCTCACATATTTTATTCGACTAGTCTTAGGGGTGTATTATTCTGGCAAGGGAGTCGGTTTTTGGTACCACATCGACCATCCTATTTTCAGCTTAAGGAAATAGATTGCAGTACCATTTCCGAGACATATGAAAGGAGACTCAATGACGCTACAGTACATTATTTTGTTGTTTTAATTTGCATTAATCAATAGCTCTATATGCCATCTTTGTAGAATAGGTACCGTGCACCACATTTTCTATAGAGTCCCCTGGATGTTGGTAAATATGAAGACATTATCAGGTTTCTGTATAGTGTGCATGCTTATCACAAAGTTTTCCCTCCGTTGACACGCACAATTCTGCATGATGCAATTAGAACATGAACCATGTATATTCAAACCCTATGGAATTGTTCTACTAACTGAGAAGTCTATCTAGTGTTTTAATCTTTCTCATAAATGTAAATATCCACAAAATGCATATAATTGTTTTGTTGTTGTTGTTTTTGTGCTTGTAATTTTGAGATTTTATTTACCTGATTTTATTTTCCTGCTCTCTTTCTTCCAGTCACGGGAACAAGGAAGTGTTCTCATGTAGGGGAATTGAGTTGGCAGTAAACTACTTCCTGGATAGAGGTCATTCAACCATTACTGTCTTTGTGCCATCCTGGCGCAAGGAGCAGCCAAGACCTGATGTCCCCATCACAGGTTAGAATCAATAATGATTATACTGCAAAATAAATAATTTCTGTGTGCTTATTTGACCTATTTTACACATGCAGAAATGTGTATTAATATGCACATCCCAACTCCCCTCGAAAGAGCAATGAGGTTAATTAGCTTGACTTAAGGTCTCATTGACAAGTTTTTCCACTCAAAGATTTTAAGGAGCAACCTTTCGATTACTGGCCACACCTTGAAAATGCTAGACCACTTAGCACTGGGGGCTGGATCCCCTTACGAGAACAGAAATGGAAACTAAGAAATAACAAACAGAATCTGGAACAAACATTGTCTCTATGGTTAAGAATGTTATTTCTCTTTAATAGTTTTTAGCACGTTAGACCTCATTTTTGACTTTTAGTATACCCAGGCAGTTGTTTCGGTAATAAATGTTTGGCTGTTTGTGTGCACAAGCCCATACAGCAGTTGTCAGACTCACTCCAAAACATGTTCTAAACTTTCCAAATACAATTCAAAAGACTAAAATGTTTTCAGGGGGTCTTTCCGAAAAAGAAAAGTGTTTTCTTTTTGCAAATATCACTAGTGAATACATAAGCCATTGTGCGTATCATCGTAATGGTGGAAATTGTGTTTGTATTGATATATCTTTATTGACCTCAAAGACATGAGATGGTTATATAGGTTGATATGCTTTGTCTGGTGACTTTAGTTTATGGCTTGTGCATGTACCTAGAAATCTGAATATATTTCCACCAAACAAATTATCTGGCTGATTCTTCAACATAAAATGGTAAATTAAGTTTAACATGCTTAACAAAATGTATGGTACAGTGTGTATCATTCTAGAACTGTCCCAACGATGTAATCAGAGATTTGGGTCGTTCTTAACGTGAGTGTTCCCAGTATCCCAGACTCCACTGGCCCTGTATTTGGGGAAATACGCAATTCCCATATAAAATTAAGAACAGAAATCTTTTGTTAATTATTATTAATCCACAACCTCAATTCTTTATGGTTAAGGTAAGAATTCTGATGTGAATACTACCTAAACCATATAAATATTTAAGTACGAGGTGTTCTAAATCTGACAAACATATTTTATTAGTTTATCAAAATGTATGTTATTTATATTTTTTTGTATCACTAAAAACACTGGTACTGATCTTAATTAATTGACCCGGGTCTCAATGATGAAAATATAAAGATCAAAAGCTTTCCTGTTGAGAACACATTTACGTAACAACCATCAAAGGAATCCAAAATCACCAACCGATTTGAGGGCTGCTTTCAAACACCGAAAAACAATAAAAATCACAGGCTGTTCCAACATGCCTGAATTTCATCATGGCAACTCATCATGTGACACAATAGTGTGTCTGGCCCCTGTGGCTGTATGCACTCCCGACAATGTCTGGGCATGCTCCTGATGAGACGGCAGTTAGTCACCGGGGGATCTCCTCCCAGACCTGGATCAGGGAATCAGCAAGCTCCTGGACAGTCTGGTGCACTGCTTTGCGGCATTGGATGCACCGACACATAACGTCCAGGAGGTTCTCAATTGGTTTCAGGTCTGGGGAGCGTGAGGGCCAGTCATTTTCAGGGTTTACTGCACCAGCGTGAGGTCTGACGACGGGTCTGAGGATTTCATCCCTGTACCAAACAGCAGTCAGGTACCTTTGGCCAGCAGGTGGAGGGTTGTGCGGCCCTCCACGGAGATGCTTGGCCAAATTGGTCATGCTAGATGATGTTGCAAACAGCGTATCATTCACCATGGCGTCTCCATACTCTTTGACATCTGCCACATTTGCTCTGTGTGAACCTGCTCTCATCTGTGAAGAGAACGGGGCGCTAATGGCGGACCTGCAAATGTTGGTGTTCTCTGCCGAATGCCAATCGAGCTGCACGGTGCTGTGCTGTAAACACAGGTTCCACTGGAGGATGTCAGGGCCTCATGCCACCCTCATGGAGTCTGTTTCTGACCGTTTGGTCAGAACCATGCACACCAGGAGCTCGCTGGAAGTCATTTCGTACCTCCTGTTCCTCCTCACCCAAAGCAGATACCAGTCCTGCTGCTGGGTTGATGCCCTTCTACAGCCCTGTCCTGCTCTCCTTGTGTAACCTCCTTGTGTCCTGCTCTCCTTGTGCTCTCCTGGTATCTCCTCCATGCTCTTGGCTCTGCTGGAAGACATAGAGGGCACGTATGTGTTATTGTTACTGTGTCAGCTGGTTATCTTACAGTCTTACATTCCAAACACTCCAACCATGAAAATATGATGTGGTTCATCAACTTTGTCCCTTTTGTCTTTCATTCCTTTCTGGAGTGTACCGAATGAGGAAGTGTCATTAAAATATTTATAGTGAAACATCTTATCTGTGATGTTCCTGCAAAAAATGTATTGGAGAAATGTTTCGACTTTCCATTCAAAATGAAATGCCCACTAGCTTGGCGAAGTATGCTTTTACACGGTACTTAAACAAAATTTGTGGCAAGGGGATTAACCTGGTTAAAGTATTGAGTGAAACTTGTTTTTCTATGCCAAGACATTTTTATAATATAATCCTGTGTGAAAGCAGTTTTAGTTAATGCTGTTGCTACAATTCATGTATCAATTTCAAATGATTATGAAATATTATTTACACTGAAATGTTATGCTGATTACTTTTTTTTTGTGTGAATAAGCACAAAATGTCATAGCCAATAAATCCACTTGGAAAATACGTTTGATTCACAATTCTGCATGCTGGTCTTACTCGCTCATAGTTCAGATGACACCAGTCGTGTGTTTCTAAGTTTCTTGATAATTACTATATTTTCTTGCTAATACAAGCTCTCTTGGGCCTAGTCTCGGCCTAGTCCTTTTTTTCTAGCGGCCCCCATATAATTTTATTTATAATTCAATTGCTTGATATAGACCACACCTTTTTTTCGGCCAGGCTTTTGGGTTCAGAAATAAAACACTGCATGCAGCCTCTCAGACATTTGTTGCTGCTAAAATCATGAATAGGTAGCATAAATAATCTCAGGCACACTTAAAATGTTAGAAATGCTCTTCTCCAAACTAACAAGTGATTGTAAAAAAACTGCAACCTGTTAACCATTATCTTTTGGCTAGCAGGTAACAAATGGGGTCAGCTAGCATAGCTAACTAGCTAGCAATGTACAGCCCAAATAAAGCAACCAATAAATGTTGCCCCTATTAACATGATATAAACTTATTTAAAGGCTGACCATTTCCATTCCCTGTAGTTGATTACATTTTTGATTTTCTCTGTGATTTTCCTTCAGATTTTCTTAATTGCGTGGGAATCACCCTTCCAGCTACTAGGATTACCATATCAATACACTTGTTTTTTTGCCTCAAATTGTGAAAAATTGCCATACATTTTTAATAATCATAGACTGGCTCAGAAATGTCAAAACAAATGCACGAATGATTGATAGCCATAGACATGGCTATCAATCAGCTCATCTAAGGCACTCTTACTAGTAAGAAAACAGAACATGTGCAGTATAATTAATTTAACAGAATTTAATGACTAATAAAGAACACCGTATCAATTTTAAATGTGAAGAAGTAAACTCAGTGGAGATATTGTAAGGTGAGGGTGTGTTTCTTATCTCCCTATAATCTGGAGGAGTGGAACAATAAATGTCCTGCTTCCGTGGAGCATGACTTTGCTTGAGTCTGGATAGCTGATCACGTACATACATATTTACCTATTTAAAGGACAACTTTCCAACCAAAACATTGAAAACACTGTGCCAGTGTGTTTTTAACTTGAGACATGACGCTGGACCTGTCAACCTACAGCAACCTTTTACTTGTTCACATGAATCAGACTAAAATATAGGGCGGTTATACAACCACAAAGAAAACAACAATATTTGGACAGTAGTATAAATAGTGCTAAACTTGCTTAATGAAGGGCTGCATTGTCTGACAAGTTACTCACAAAGAATGGCATCACATTGTTTCCACAGACCAGTCTTATGATTTCTTCCTCCTACTCCACACTATAGTCTTGAGACATACTCCCTCACTAGAATAACTGTACAATTTAAGATCAATAGCTCTTTGTTTAGGTTATGGTTCCTTCTATAGAAACTACAGGATGTATGAGTGTCCCCTTCTAAAGTAAACTGTTAAGAGTTCCCTTGTGGTCATTACATTACAATGTTATGGTAATCTTACTTTCTTTCACCAAAGAAAGCCTTTATTCAAGCTTGCTGAAACTCTCCCTGAATGCAGGTTTAATGAAAATACTCTTGTTAGAGGGCTAAGAGTAATAAGCTTGCAAGTTTGTTTATATAGCACATACAAAAAGCTATTCACTGTGCTTTACAAAGAAAAAAATTAACGGAATAAAATAAATGCTAGAATAAAAACGTACATAATATAGGGAATTCAATGTGATTTACAAAATAGAATGAAAACATACTAAACTGGTAGATTCCATTGTAGATTCCATGAGGAAGCTATGTAACAAAAGTTATAAGGCAAATGATGTGGTTACGTTTAAGCGCTCAGTATTAGGTATGTGACTATAGATTTTTAACTGAATTGAAAAAAATGCATGTGTTTGGGGTGCATCTAAATGCTTCAGGTAGTTTTCCAGTTTTATGCAGCAAACCTGCTTCACCATGTTTAGTTTGGACTAGTTTTATTCATGGATCTAAGAGCCCTCCTCAGTTTACATTCTTCAGATATATCAAAAATGTATTTGGGGCCAAAGCCATTCGGAGATTTATAGACTAAAAGCACCTCTTTAAAATCTGTTCTGTAACTGACTGGATGCCAGAGCAAAAATTTAGGAACCGGGGAGATGTGCTCTGTCCTCTTTCTTTGCCTTTTTTTGGTCATGATTAACATTCTAGCTGCAAACAAAGACAAATAGAAACAATTTTGTACAATTTATTGTAGTACAATACCAGTAAAAAAATAATCATATATTTACACTTTCCCTAGTGCTAACAAAAAACACAAATAAAACTAAATTGCACAAAGCCTAGATGGCTCCTCGTCCTGGCCAATGCCAGAGGGTGCTCCGAATTCTTTCAGAAGTGCCTCTGAATTTGCATTGAGATACAGTATACGAGTCTGACAACCTAAATACATCTTTTGCACATGGATACATTTAAATACGCATGACATTATATACACTTTCAGAATAGGAACCAATTGACCCATTCACGGCATGAGACACCCCAACAGAGGCAAAATATCACAAAAGATACAAAAATATCTGCATAATATAGATCCATTTTAAGTTAGCCTACAGCACTGGAACTTGCGCTTACGCACAAGATCCCTGTTTTTTAGAGCCAGAGAATCTAGAACTTTACTAATACTTATTCTATTCTTTTTGTTTCCAATCATTCATCTGTTTTATCTTTGTTTTGTTGTAGACAATTTCAGTTCCTCCAGATATTTGTGCTCCATACAGTGACACAGTAACAACTTGAGTTCCCTAAATTGCTGAGTTGATAAAAGACAACCTTCTCAATGATCTTGGCTATAAAAGGGAGATTTGATACAGATCTCTAGTTGTTCAATACAGATTCATCCAGTGTTCCCTTTTTTTAATAGAGGCTTAATGGCTGCTTTTTTTTTTAGATGTTGGGAAAATGCTTAATTGCAGAGACACAAAGTCCAGTCGTATATTTATTGAGAGTGTTGCATTAAAATAAGACCATTATTTCCTCATAGTAATTGCCAGCAGTTTCCCAATAGAACACCGACTACACTTGCTGTCTATTTATTTGATGATCTCTGGAATGAGTCAATCTTTGGTGTTGTCATTGATGGTACAATACATTTTGAATTACTTTATTAGAAACCAGTGGCCTGTCCCGCCCCCGTAATTCTGTCACAAACTGGAAATGCTTGTTTGGGTTGTAGCCTACTTCATAAGAATGGCGCAGGTTGCTAATACATATTTACAAAATGGGAGTGGAGATTATTTGGTGCCCTGTGCACAGGGAGCAATCATAACATTTCTTGTTGGAAAATGCTGAAACGTATCCTTAAAATCAGGTTTCAGGAGATGATGGGGCAACTCTGAATTCATCCAGGGAAAAATTGTTGTACAAAAGTAAATTTCTGTGAAAATATTTCCTCTAATAGAACCTCTTTAAGTAAAAAGTTTGCAGGACATTGCAATGGATTTAAAGCTCAGCATTGTATCAATGAAGAGTATGGCTTCAACTAGCAACGTGTGAAACTTGCGCTCAACGAGTTAACTAGTTCGGAACAGAAGGACAACCAATGTATTCGTAGGATACGTAACTGTGGAAAACAGGCTGCATCCCACTGACTCAGCCCCGTTCCCCAGACAATTTTCAGTTAATCCATTTGTCGGTCTGCAAAACGTACGTTGTTTCGGCCAAGGGATATGCTATTTATCAGCACCTCTTACACAGGGTCTTCTCGCTGTCATGGTAGGACATCCCCTGTTTAATCACGCAGTCATGGTGTTCAATCCTCAACATGGACAAAACAAATTAGGCATAGGATTTTTTCAGGCTAAACTGAAACTTTGCTGGCTGCAAGCTTTATTAGCTATGTTATTGTAGGCTAAGCTAAACCCATTTTCGGTTATATTGCAATGGAAGAACAGCACCGACAAGGAGCATATTGCAGTCTCTCGATTTCGATGTACATAATGGAGTTCACATAGCGCATCAACTGTCATTGTTTTCTAAAGAAACAAACCAGCCATGCAGTGAATACAGTCATTGTTCATTACTGTATAACAATTCACTAGTTATATACTGTTATCTCTTTCTAATTTAACGTGTTGATTGTAGGATAGCAACCCTGTTATACCGTCGATATAAAAAGTCTACACACCCCTGTTAGAATGCCTGGTTTATGTGATGTAAAAGAATGAGACAGAAAGGAATCATGTCAACTTTTAATGTGAACCATTCAATTGGAAGAAAACTGAAATCTTAGAGGGGCAAATAAATGACAAATAACCTGGTTGCATAAGTGTGCACACTCTGTAATAACTGGGGATATGTCTGTGTTCCAAATTAACCAATCACATTCAAACTCATGTTAAATAGAAGTAATTACACACCTGCCATCATTTACAGTGACTCTAATTATTCACAAAAAGGTTCCGCTGTTCGAGTAGGATTTTCCTGACATTTTCTTGGTTGCATCTCACAGCAAAGGCCATGGTCCACAGAGAGCTTCCAAAGCATCTGAGGGATCTCATTGTTGAAAGAAATCAGACAAGAGAAGGGTACAAATTAATTTCAAAAGAATTAGATATACCATGGAACACAGTGAACACAGTCATCATCAAGTGGAGAAAATATGGCACAACAGAGACCTTACCAAGAACTGGATGTCCCTCCACAATGTATGAGAAGAAAACATTAAAGGAGCTGCAAGAATTTCTGTCAAGTACTGGTTTTGTGCTACGTGTGACAACTATCTCCCATATTCTTTATATGAATGGGCTATGGAGTAGGGTGCCAAGACAAAAGCCTTTTCTTCATCCAAGTCTGGCTGAAGTTTGCCAAAACAAACATAAAGTCTCCCAAAAGCACGTGCAAAAAATTGTTCATGGTCTGATGAATCCAAAGTTTAACTTTTTGGCAATAATTCCAAAAGGTATGTTTGGTGCAAAAAACCCACTTCACATCACCCGAAGAACGCCATACCTGCAGTAAGGCATGGTGGTAGCAGCATCATGCTTTTTTTTTTTTTTTTTGAGCTGGAACCAGGGCCTTAGGGTGGAGGGAATTAACCAAAAAACAGGCAATTCTGGCACAGAACCTTCAGACGTCCATTAGAAAGCTGAAGATGAAGAGTAAGTTCACCTTTCAGCACGACAATGACCAAAACCACATATAGCAATCCACAAAAGCATGGCTTCACCAGAAGAAGATTAACGGTTTGGAATGGCCCTGCCAGAGTCCAGACCTGAATCCAATTGAACATCTATGGGGTGATCTAAAGAGGGCTGTGCACAGGAGATGTCCTTGCAATCTGACAAGTTTGGAGCGCTTTTGCAAATAAAAGTGGGCAAATAGTGCCATGTCATGTAATAAAATCAAAAGGTGCTTCAACGCAGTATTAGTTTAAGGGTGTGCACACATGCAAACATGTTATTGTGAGTTTTTTTTATTGTTCACGTTATAGGTCACATTTAAGGTGGGAAAAAGTTCCGACATGATTTAACTTCTCATTCTTTTACATTACAAACACTTGGGCATTTTGACAGGTGTGCAAACTTTTTATACCTTCTGTGCCTGTTGTTGGTTTGGATGTTCGCTTAATGTAGGGAACTAGCTTCAGGATCCGTGAATTTGGTTGGTTTAACAATGGCAAATTAAACAGACACCACATCTCTACACACATTTCCATTTGATGTGCGACACTGCCCACTGTTTAAATAAATAAAATTGTGGGAAAAGACAGTCTGCCACATAGGCAACCGTAGATCAAACCCAGCCAGGCATATCAATATTCATCCCTTCTAATCACAGGCTGGCAGAACTAGGCTTGCCGGGTTCTTTTCTTGTTTTGGGCAATTTGAGGAGTTAAAAGAAAGTAAATCCAAATCAGTGAGTTCCATCTGTGGTTTGTATTTAAGTTGGTTGGTGCAATTATTTTAATAAAATTGTATGTCAACAATTTAAATTTAACTAATCCCATGGTTGACCAACATTGGTATTTTGATTTACTTTCTGTGCATCAAACCGCTTACATTTGGTTTACATTCTTCATTCTTCAACACTTCATGGTTTCATTACATCATTGTGATGTTTTGTTTCTCTTTTATTGTACTCTAGGCATTCTAAAAAACTTCTGAAAAATTTGTTACACATTTTATAGCTTTAACCAACATGTTATCGAAAACAGCAGTGACCCTTGTCCAAATAACTACTGGCTATCAAGGATCAGTTATAAGGATATGATTGTGTGCAATTAAGCACACCACTGTTTGACTCATTACCTGGTGCCCAAAGCTTGCATGGCTCACTAGATTTAGTGACTGCGATGGAGCAAGCAAACCAAAGGTTCTGTTTTAACCCCAGTAACCAGGAAGTAAAAATGACCACTGCCCTCAGTCAGTCTTGCAAGGGAATTGGGGAATTCCCAACCAGGAAATGCCACAGTGTTCTCACACACTTATGTTAAAGATTTGCCTGGTGTTGTTTACAGTTTATTTTTATTCTCCATCAAGCTAGTTGAATGAGGGCTACACGTGGTACTGGAGGTTTCTATTTCCAAATGGGAAAATTCACAGTCAGAGCATTAACAATAAAACAAAATGATCTATACCAACCGCTCTACAGGATCTACAAAAATTCTGAAAATATTATTTGTATAAACTATTGCACATTCTATACCAACCTTGACTAAAAAGGTTTTATATGAAAATGTGTATTTTCTGATTTAGGGTAATGGGACAATTGTTTGTAACAACAACCAAACTAGGAGCAGTAAAGGGGATTTTACAAAATGTGTAGTGGCCATATACATTTACTTATTCTAATGTAATGTTAATTGAGGCATATTGTGTAATGTTCACAGATGTTGTGTAATGTTTATAATGCATCCTGAATTCTGACAGCATCCACCCTAGATCAGTGCTTTGTTTCAGTAACATGTGGTAAATACTCACCTTGGAATGGGTATATTGGGAATTTATTTGATTTTGTACTTTTTTTAGACTAATCTTATATTTTTGTAAACTTATTAATGATTTTCCAGATTGTGACATTTTTACCAGATGTCTGCCAGGGTTGATTAACATTGGTAAAGTTTGACATCAACATTGGTGATTCTGTAGGTATTGATGTAATGACTTCCTACTGGGTTAATCATTGTTTTCTATTTTTCTTGGTCAAAGAGCAATATGGTTGCCAGCATACGGCTACTTCTTGAGCGTATAGGGTACGCAAAGTTTTAATGACATCACCATTCCCAAGGATGTGTGTGACGTATATGTAGAGGGTGCTGGACTACACTGTAGGAGGGTAAATCAAGTTCTGATTAGTTTACACAGGTTGCACCTAACCTCTATGTTAAATGTTTTTGTGTTGGGTGTCATTTGTACGGTTCCGAGAGCGGATCTGTTCCCTGTGTGGAAAGACTCACATTCATCCATCTGACCACTTACTGTACATTTCTGTTACACAAGGTCATAATCTGTTTGATACAACATCCTTAAATGTCTCTTCAGAGCAAAATCTCCTGTTGGAGCTGGAAAAGAAGAAGATTGTGGTCTTCACTCCTTCCAGACGCGTTGGTGGGAAACGGGTGGTCTGCTATGACGATCGTTTCATTGTGAAATTGGCCTATGAGTCAGATGGAGTGATCGTGTCAAACGACACCTACCGGGACCTGCAGGCAGAGCGTCCAGAGTGGAAGCGCTGTATTGAGGAGAGGCTTCTCATGTACTCCTTCGTCAATGACAAGTGTGTGCTGGAGGCTACAGTATTATTATACTATGAACTAAATACAAATATCTCGATTTCAACAGTGGCAGACATTAATTATTTCTTTATTTTCTCTATTCCAAACAAACCCTAGTTAGTCTTCTTCAGAGGGTGACATATTAAAGGAAAGAAAATTGAATAAATGTTTGGGGCAACATAAATAATCTAGTTGCTTCCATACATGTGTACTCCATGATACAGTACAATTAAGCAGTTAACATCCTATTATGCTCTATGGCATGTATAAAAATAGGATTGTAGATTGCGTTTGAGTGCACAGTTGATAACTGTGATGCTCGTGCATTATTTTGATATGTAAGGAAAAACAGAAGAGCTACTCTTCCAGGTAACTGAGAGTGTCAACTCAGGACGTGATCAGACTATTGTCATAAAGAACAAGAACTACACAGAGAGGGATATTATAGTAAGGTTGCAGTGCATAAAGCCCTAATTACAATGTGTTTTTCTTTTAATTAGTCGCCCAATCTGTATGCACTACAGTTGTGTTCAAAAGTTTGCATACCCTTGTAGAATTAGTAATACAGTGTGCCAGAAGCTGTGAGGCAGGTGGTCGAGCATATCGTAACCAGGATTTTTTTGTATCATTGGTGCAGTTTAGGCTTCTCTCTGGCAACTCGACCAGGCAGCTAATCTTTGTTCAAGTCATGTCATATTGTAGTCCTTGAATCAACCACACCATCTTTTTCCAGAGCAGCCTGTATTTCTCCTGAGGTTATGGGAAATTCACCTTTAATTGCCATTTTCACCTGTGTGTGTGTGTCACCTTGTGTGTCTGTATCAAGACCAAACATTCAAGGGAATGTGAAGTTTTGATCAGGGACATTTGTGTGATTTCTGTTATTATTATGATTTAAAAAGGAGCCAAACAGCAATGTGATAATAAATGGCCTCGTAATCACTATCGTTAAATAAAAAATATATTTTTTGTTAAATAAGAAATGTTTGCATCATCAGTCATATTTTCAAAATTATTAACAAGGTTTCCCAGTTTCTGCCAGTGTATGCAAACTTTTGAGCCCAACTGTTTGAGTTTTACTGAAAGATAAGATTCAGAACTAAGAGTAATGATGCAGGGGATTAGGAGCAGTCATGAATGGAATTCAGTCAGAAATAAAATCCAAACATTCCCTTTTTACTTGACCATGTTTTATTGCTCTTATCAATTAGGAGTTCTTCTTTTCTCTCCTGCCTATATGAGTTTCTAAGCGGTGTGACACATTTTCTGTCTAGATTCATGCCCCCGGATGACCCTCTCGGTCGACGTGGTCCAAGTCTTGACAACTTCCTCAGGAAGAGACCTATACTCCCAGAACACAAGCGCCAGCCCTGTCCTTATGGTAAGAGTGAACAGTAATGAGTACTTTGTCCTGTTTCTTTTCTTCATTTTTCTCCATGTTAATGCCAGGATGAGGTTCCCCGTTAGCTAAACTGAACTTTTAACCACCCCTCTGCTCAGATTATTTGTGAGAGGCCCAATTTATATTTTCCTGCAGAATTGTGGGCTTAACTTAATCATGTTGTTTATTTAACATGTGTTAATAATCCTGTAATAACTGTCATTCCATTTCAGGTAAAAAGTGCACTTATGGTGTTAAGTGTAAATTCTACCACCCTGAGCGTGCTCAACAGTCCCACCGATCTTTGGCCGATGAGCTCAGGGACAAAGCCAGGCTTTCCTCTGTGAAAGAAGGACGCATTCCAAATGCGCCAACCCGTGGGTCCCCCCTGTCGGAACCTGAACTGTTTTCCACCACATCACTGGATTATGATCTGGAGCGCATGTCACTGGAGCAGCCCGCTTCCCCGGACGGTGGCCACAAGGGGACTGAGAACACATCGCTTTGCTGGGAGCTTCCAGGCTCCAGTAGGAACCAGCATCACCATAGTCACAGAGCATTAGGCTGTGTGCCCAGTATGCCCTCCCCCTCCACTGCTGCTGAGATCCCCTATGCCAGCATTCCATATGAATGCCTAGACTCTGGTTTCGGCTCTTATGACAGTCAGAGCCAGTACTCTAACATCTCCAGAGGTCACAGTAAGGCCTACAGGCCCAGACAGCCGCAGCAGGGCATCCCATCTGATTCCAGACATGTGGGCGTGCATCCAGAGAGTCTGCCCCAAGACAGCCCCCAGGCCTGCAGGTGTTGTTTTCATCTGTCTTCAACCGCTGCACCACAGAAGCAGGATCACCATGGCAACTCGCTCGAGTGCCTCTCTCAATCTCAGCCGAGGTACGACTCATTTTCGCCCCCTTTGTACCCGGCCAACATTAACCACCAGCACCACTACAGCCTCCCCTCTAACTTCCAGCAAGGCAGGGTGGGGGGCCAACAGTCCCACCTCCATCAGCACCCCCAGAAGTACTGGTCGGATCCCTTCTACGGTGAGGTTCGGCAGGCCAGGGCATCCTACAGCCTTCCCTGCCGCCCCCAGCACCATCACCTCCCCCCTAACCCCCAAAGGAGCTCCTGTTATGGGGAACCGCATTCATGGCCCCAACCAACTCTGCCTGCCTTTGACCCAGAGAGAGGGGAGATTCGTAAGAAACTGCAGGCCATCTTCAACCCCCACCAGGTTGACACAGTCATGGGGATGTTCCCTCACCTGATGGATGCCCAGAAGCTGGCTGCGGAGATTCTTAACCTCAAATCTCAGGGAGTGTCCTTCTGATGCCTTTATGGCTGATACAAAATTGAGGTCAGGTTGCAGCCTTAACTTCCATGGAAATCATTTGCTTATGTCAATAAGTGACTTGGGTGCTAAAGTGCCTTGGGTAATTATTCTCTGTTGATTTAACCTTTCTAGTTTACTGTAACAGTTTGAACTGTTTAGCAAAGAAACTCAAATACATGTTGTTATTTAGGTGGTCCTTCTTTAGGAATATCATACTTTGTATGGCTCATATAAAATCCATGATGGGTAGTATGGGATTCTGGAGAGTAAGGTTGTTTAACTGGAGTTTTTAAGGGTGTTGACTTTATTTAAAGTTGTATACTGTACATTTTTAGGACAGTGTAAGCAATTGGGTCTTGTATCACAGTGTAATAAAATGCAATATTGATATGGGATATGTTTGCTTTAGACATAAAACAAGAAAAGTGGTCTGGTTATAAAGTTGTCTAGACTGTTTCAGTGTTGATGCATATTGCATCAGTTGGGATATACTAATGCTGTTTTTCAAAAAATCAGTGCCCAAGTAGTAATAAATGACTGGACATGTCTAAAATGGCACCTTTAGCCAGCATGCTTTGTAACTGTACACTGCATTTCTGTTGGCCATAGTATCCTGTCATAGACAAATGTTTAGTGTGCCATCTGTCAATGTAGTATGAAATGCAATGGCAAACCTTCTTGTGTCCATGTACTGAAGAGCAACATCCAAAGAATACCTAACACTAGATTATATACTTCTTACCTAGGGTATCAGACAAAGAACCTGCCAAAGAAACTTATTGAAAGTTGAAAAAGCACTTTATGTCATTGGTCTAAACAGAATGTGATTTAATATGGTGAAGTTCTCAGCAGTGTATACATGATGATACAACAGTTTTTTTCTTTGTTAACATGTACTGTAATAATTACAGTATGTTCTGTGAGGGTCTCATGAATCACCAAAGACTTGGTACATCCAATGGATCTTCCAAAATGTTTATGCGATACTTTAATTTTTTACAATGATTCAAGTGACAAAATATTTTAAATGCATAATTAGGTTCTTATGGACATGGTGGGTAGAGTTGTCCTTTTGCACACCTTTTGGTAACATTTCCAGAATTCCAGATGTTCTTGCTAATGCCTTCCTGATTTCAGGCGTCCTCCAGGTTTTTGTGGTAGTCCGGATATTTAATGGAAGTTTCCAGAAATGTGCAACCCTAGAACTAGATATTTGAAGTTGAGGTAATTATTATGTTTTTACCTTTTATTGCCATGTAACTACACCAGTTATTGTGTACTCTTAAATACTTTGTTTCTTAATAGGTTTAAACTAGAAAATGTAGGTTTTAAACTAGAAGTAGATTCTGTGAAGTTCCCAATTCGATATATTTCCCAACCCTTAGTAATTTCCAAAATATATACAGTAGGATTATGTTTCAGCTGTTGTCAGCAGGGCATGAGATGTATACCCTTGTAATAATTGAAATAATTTATCAATGACATGAAAACTTGAAAATACAAAAAACATGTCTCTATTGTTAAGTTTCAGCTTGGATACATATACAATTTTACTTAAGTTGATTTCAGTATACTTTCAGTATTGATTTTGATACATAGTTCTTATACACAGTAGTAGTTCCATGCTTTTTGTTTTGGAGAAATTCATAGAAAATGTCGCCAATTCTGTCAAATGATTTGATTTTCTTCACAAACTTAAATTGCTGCTGTTTCTATTTCTAGTGAACCTCATCTTTCACAAAAAGCTGTCTTCATATTTTTCCCAATGTTGTTGATGTATGGTTGATGGTTAAGAACTGGGAACCTAAATTGTTTATTGAGGAATACCCAGGCACAACTTTACCGTGTGCAACTCTAAACAATCAGCCTTAGTACTTGGTTTGACTAGACTGTAGTTCACAAACCACTCCAGTTTGATCAGCAATCCCATTGCCTGTCTTCCCTCTTCAGGCCCTGTGACTGCTTTTCATTCCACACGCACACAGTATTTGTTATGCAAAAACCAAGTTGCTATGACAGTAGTAATGCAAGATTGGACACCTGATTGCATAACACTCAAAAATTGTTTTTGGCCATACATGATTATGATCCATTAGCAGCCCATTTAGATGTATTGATAGTAATTCCGTTCAGTTTGATCACCTTTTAAAAGAGACGTGCTGATTTCCACAACCTGTGGTTTTTATTTTATGTAGTTTTTGATTCCCACTTCCTGCACTTTGCTGTTAACTATATCCTTTAGGACAAAAGCCTCTGCTAAATGGCAGGTATTGGTTAAATTCTAGTCATGTTATGACTTGTATGTATTTATGACATTGGAAAAACTATGTGTCCCTGTCACACTCTCAATAATACAGTGAATTTACAGTGTACCACAAATTATCTTTAGCTTTTTATATCCATACACTGTTTTCCTTGCATGCAAATTAAGCTGTGGTTAGGACTAGGGATGTGAACATTTTACAAATTGAAAACATTTAGAGAACAAAGGCTGAGCCCTTTCAGATACAGTACTGTCTGCTGATTGGGAGAGAGCAATCTAGCTACAGTTCCGCACAAGGACCTCTCATTAAAACTCTACTCTGGTTAATAATCATGCTTCTGTGTCAAGCTAAACTAGCTTTTGAACAAAACAAGCTAAATAAGTTTTCTGTGTTTCTGCCTTGAACACTCATCCTCGACATTCCCACCAAGCTGGCGAACGCACCTCATTCACCCAATCCCTTGAACGTACCGCTCACCGCAGGTCCTGATCACCTGAATACTAATCATTTAATGCAACTCATCTGTGCTCTCCTGGTCATTCACACCCTGTCCTTGTGAGGTATTGTTTGTGAGATTGCAGCCCTTTACACTACTCCTAAATTTGTTCAGTGCTCTTTTGTCTTAGAAAGTATACCCTATTTCGGTATCCTGACTGGTGCCTGCCTGTCTGACCACCTCTCTGGATTACCCCCTTTGGAACTTCTGCCTCTTGTCTTCTGTGGTACCCGGTTACTGACCTTCTGCCTGTCCTTCAACTCCATGCCAGACTTGTCCCTTCTTATATTGTTGTACATTCCAAATAAACGTCCTGTGCTCTGCGCTTGGATCAGTCTAATCCTTCTCTGTGTTCATTCATTACACCTTGTTGCCCAATCTTCCATGGGCAGTGACCCAAGTTTAGAGATGCTATTGCCCTGATAAAAATATAGATTACCATCCTCATCTACATGTACATTTCTTGAAAAAACAGTCCAACCAATACAATCCACAAATAAGGTCTTGTAATGAGGAGTGTAGAGATGAAACAACTGCTACTGTAGTTATCTTACTGAAACAACGGCCACTGTAGTTATCTAACTGAAACAGATTGTCATTTTGATGTTTTGTTTGTTACATAGTTCACATGCATCAGCGAGGTAATTTTTTTGGAACAGCAGCGTTCCCAGTTAACTTGAGGTATAGCAAACCATACAGTTCGCTATATCATGTATTTGCCATTTGTATCGCAATAGAACTTACATTACAAACCATAAGCTCGACTACTTACAGGTTTTCCTTTGCCCAGAGTTTGTCAGTTTTGAAATGCCACATTTACTTTTACTTTTCAATTCCACTCTATATTTCAGGTATACAAATTCACTAAACAAAAAAAACGGACAGTACATTTATATATAATTATAAAATATAAAGAGCCGTTTACCTTTCATATGGTTGAAATCAGTTATACCTATGCAGGCAGATAAAGGAAAAAAGGAAACATGTTAATTTGTGTGCCCTGAGAAAATGTACCTCTTCCAAAACATACAGTGGATATAAAAAGTCTACACACCCCTGTTGAAATGTCAGGTTTTTGTGATGTAGATGAATGAGACAAAGATTAAGCATGTCAGAACTTTTTCCACTTTTAATGTGACCTATAATGTGAACAATTCAATTGAAAAACTAACTGAAATCTTTGAGGGGCAAAAATGAAAAATTGCACAATAGAGACATTACTAAGAGCTGTACATCCCTCCAAAATGTATGAAAAGACATTGTGACATCAATCTCTCGTATTTTTCGTATGAATGGGCTATGGGGTCGTGTGTCAAGACGAAATACTTTTCTTACAAAGAAAACCATTCAAGCCTGGCTGAAGTTTGCATAAACAAACAATATTGTCTCCTAAAAGCACGTAAGAAAATGTGTTATGCTCTGATGAAACCAAGTTTGAACATGATTCCAAAAGGCATAAAAACAATACTGCTCTTCACCCAAAGAACACCATAACCACAGTGAAGCATGGTGGTGGCAGCATCAGGCTTTGGGGATGTTTTACTTCAGCTGGAACCGGAGCCTTAGTCAGGGTGGTGGGAATTATTTACAGTTCTAAGTACCAGGTAATTTTAGTACAAAATCTTTAGGCATCTGTTAGAAAGCTCAAGAGGAATTTCACCTTTCAGCACAACAACGACCCAAAGCACACATCAAAATTCACAAAAGCATGGCTTCACTAGAAGAAGATGATCATTTTGGAATTGCCCAGCCAGAGCCCAGATCTGAATCCAATTTAACATCTGTGGGGTGATCTGAAGATGGCACACGAGATGTCCTCGCAATCTGAGTGCTGTAATAAAATCAAAAAGTGCTTCAACAAAGTTTTCATTTAAGGGTGTGCTCATTTATGCAACCAGGTTATTGTGAGTTTTTTTTCCCTCTCAAACTTCAGTTAGTTTTTCAATTGAATTGTTCAAGTTATAGGTCACATTAAAGGTGAAAAAGTATCTGACATGATTTATCTTTTTCTCCTTCTTGTACATCACAAACATCTGGCATTCTAATAGGGATGTGCAGACTTTTTATATCCACTGTATAAGTAAGGGTTTGGTTAGATTGGCGGTGCGAGGCTAGGGCAAGACTGGGCATGCAGCATCATGTCTATGAAATCACTTTTGTGTCGTATGATGTTAAATTTCACATTATTGTATCTAGTCATTGCTTTAGCTGCAGATGGTTGGCGGAGGTCATTTGACAGAATTACATTATATGTGTTAACAAGACCAAGGCACACAGGTTAGGCTTATACGAGAAAATGTGCAGTGTGAGGCACTGATAGTGCTTATTGGAAATAAATGTTTGGTCTGAGAGCGCTTCATACGTTGTGATTGGGGAACCGATCTTGGTCATTTGGGGGTCGCTAAGTTTCATTTATTCCTTTAGTATATACCTCAGCGATGCACCACACATTGTTCATATGATAATAAATGTGTCTGAGAGCTCTTGGTAGGCAGGCTGGCTGATTGGCTTAATCCCTAACTCCGTTGCATCTTCACACATCAAGTATCAATAAGCTTAATTTAATGGTGCAATCTGCCATGCACATGCTAATATTTTCCAGCAGTTCTGCTGTTTTGGCTGATTGGTACTGCTTACTTTGCTCATTGCCTATAGCTGTTAATATTAATCATCTTGACTAAAGCATTCTGCTGCACCATTTAAATCTAATGGAAACTGTGTGAAGAATACACTTGAATGCAATGGTTTTCTTTGCATAAAGAAATGACACTGAACAGTAAGTTTCTTTATTTCTCAGCTGCGGGACATAAGGAGCTGGCAGCTGAGGGATTCCATCAGATGCCAAAGACACTTTAAGATAAGTGGTTTGCTCTCATCAGAAAAACCTTACCTTTCCATTTGTATTGCGCAATCTCTGATTCTTTAGAAATATAATAATTGTTGTATACGTTCTTGGTCTAGCATTTGCTCCAGGCAACCAGAAATTATCTTTTTATTTTCACAGGTGTTTTTATGACATGATGACTCACACAAGCCTTTCTAATGAACTTTGTATCACCTGAATCATAAATCTTATATCAAATCAGATCAATCAAATCAATTTTATTTTATAAAGCCCTTTTTACATCAGAAGTTGTCACAAAGTGCTTTCACAAAACACCCGGTCTTAAACCCCAAGGAGCAAACAACAGTAGTGTTGAACTTCAGTGGCAAGGAAAAACTCTCTAAGAAGGCCACATTTTAGGATGATACCTAGAGAGGAACCAGGCTCAGAGGAGTGACCAGTCCTCTTCTGGCTGTGCCCGGTGAACATATTAAAAGTCCAAATTGTAATAGTTAACTCTGAGTCCAGATCTGCAACACAACCAGAAGGACTTTGGACAGGGACCTCAACGAGTCAAGCCTTGCACTCCGCAGGTGTGGGTCAAGACCTCATGTCCTCCTAAGTTTAAAACAACAGAAGACAGGGAAAATGTAGACCCTAATCCCCCAGCACAATAATATAGCAGCGTAAGACCTTGGGGCTGAGACAGGGGGGTCCAGTGACACTGTGGCCCTATCCGGGTGAGGCCCCGAACAGGGCCCAACAGGCAGGAAATCAATCCACCCACATTGCCAAGCATCAACCAAAGGGACACCCACCAACCACAATCACCCTGAAAGAGGGCTGAGTATTGCCAGCAGAGCACAGCCCAATTGCACTACAGAAGGGAGTACTATATCTCACTATGTCTGTTTCTCAAACTAGACACTATTTGTCCTCTTGAGTTGTGCCCCAAGGTCTCCCACACCTCTTTCTATAAAGGTTTGAGACAGTTTGTGCTTTTCTGTACTACAGAAGGGAGTACTGCATATTGTTGTACAAGATCTTTCGTTTCTTGTTATTTCTCGTATGGAATAGCCTTCATTTCTCAGAACAAGATCAGAATGACAAGGTTCCGAAGAACGTTATTTGTTTCTGGCCATTTTGAGCCTGTAATCGAACCTACAAATGCTGAAGATACTGAAGTAGTCTAAAGAAGGCCCGTTTTAATCGAACCTACAAATGCTGAAGATACTGAAGTAGTCTAAAGAAGGCCAGTTTTATAACAGTTTTCAGTGGTACTGTCAGGTGCAAGGGTAGCGAGTGCATAAAAAATATTTCTGATCAATTAAAATGGATCTCTGGTCAATATTGATGTTATTTTAATGGACAAAATAGCTTTTCTTTCAAATACAAGGGCATTTTTTTGTTTTCTCTGTTATGCAAATACCAACTTTCTACTTCTAGAGTATAAATCGAAATGTATACATGCTTCTTTGCATTTTACATGTTTTTTTTTATGTTCCAGCTTTATTCTAATATGAATGACGTTGATTTACGTACAATAATGCACAACGAACTTAACAAAAAAGTATTTTTTCCCTGTATTTTGGGAGATTCCCATTTCTGTCTGCAGATTTGTCTTCTCTGCTCATGTCCATGCTCTGACTGTGCCATTCAAGCACATCGCAGACATGTCCTGAAGCCACTCAAGAGATGTCTTGGCTGTTTGCGTTTGTTTGTTGTGCCAAAAGATAAATCTTAGTCCACAGTCCTGTGCAATTTTAATCAGGTTTTCCTCAAGGATTTTTCTTTTCTTTGCTCCCTTGATACTTCTTTCAATCCTGATGAGTCTCCCATTGCCTTTGAGAAACATCCCCATAGCATGGTGCTCCTGTGGAAGATGGAAATATTTAGGCAATTTATCATGAAAAGTGACTCAACAGTCATTTGTATAACAGTTGATTATTTCAGTTTAATTTTGTGGATCCACGGGAACAATCGATTTCACAAAAGAGTGATTTCTCACTGTGATTTCTCATAACAATTGTTCTGATCATAAATGTTTGCTTCCACCTCTTTAAACTCCTCCTTGTCAGCTCCCAAAAATATTATCTCAAATGCTATAGGATACATACAAAAACGTCATACTAATCAGAAAACAAGATAGAAACCTACATTGTTATGGCAACCATAGTTCTAGGTCATAGTCAACAGACCTCCTGATCTGAGCTGCCCCTGGTCTCTGTCCTGCCCAAATGGAAGGATACACAGGAGACACAGGCAACTTCACCTTGGAGCCATCTGTACAGGGCCATAGATAAGATTGATTTGAGGCCTGGCGCCTTCAGTTGTGGCCATAATCACTTCTAAGAATAGGGCATGACCTAACTTTTTTTTCCTTCAGTACAGAACATTGACCAGAGTATGTGAGTAGAGTCACTCGTCAGAAATCACTCACAGAGAAGTTAATGTGCACTGCTCTAGGTGCTTAACATTCTTTCTGCTCCAAAACAAAACTGCCTATCTATATTGCTTTATTGTTTTGTTCAAAAATGTAAGTTAACAAATCCACTTTAGTTTATTTGAAACCTACCATTTAAAAGGCCTCAATTTCTCTGCCAAATTTGCACACTGACAGATCACTTCTTCCACTATGACACTTTCATTTACATGGCCACTGTTCATCACTTGTTAGATTCTGTTGAACGGGTGCTTTGAAAGAGCATTTAGGTGTTGACTGAATCTCTTTTTAGGTTGTGAAGGGATCCAGGATGAGACACTTTCTCAAATGTTTTGTATACAGTGGATATAAAAGGTCTACACACCCCTGTTAAAATGCCATGATTTTGTTTTTGTCAAAATGTTTCCGCTTTTAAAATTACCTGTAATGTGAACAATTCAATTGAAAAACAAACTGAAATCTTTGTGGAAAAAAATGAAAAATAAAATGTTTACAATAACCTGGTTTCATAAGTGTGCACACTCTGTAATGACTGAGGATGTGGCTATGTTTAGAATTAACCAATCACATTGAAACACATGTTGCACCGAGTGATAATGTTGAGAGAGAATTTCCTGGACAAAAGTGTTTTAAGTATTTAAAATGTTTCTGCATAAAATATATTGTCCATATATTGAAAAAGACCCCTGCAAAATCATGCCTGCATGAACTTTTGACATTCTTATTAAGGTTGAAAATATAAAACTAACATTTACTGTATAAACACACTATGTTTGGATGGTTGCACCATTATTTATTATCTTTATAAACTAAGTAGATAGTTTTCTCTCCTAAGTGAAGAAATCAAAATGCAATTGACCGTGGATTGTTCTATTATCGAATGTGTTCCGGCTTACAAATATTTAGGGATTTGGTTAGATTGATGTCTTTCAAACATGTTAATTAATTGGTGAAGAAGTTCTGGTTACTTTTATAGAAACAAAGCATGCTTGTCTTACCAGCATAGAATTGATATTGTTGAAGCTATCTTCATGTCGGTGCTAGATTATGGTAATCTGCTTTACATGCATGAATCAGCTTCTAAAACCTTAAGATACAGTTTATCATTTTGCTATGTGATTTGCTACTGGTGCAGTTTTTTCGCAGATTTTAACATTTACACAGAAGTTATTCCTCTGTTAGCACCAAGAACTTGCATTATGATTGATAAAAGATAGCTTAATATACATTTAATAACAAAATAAATAAAAGAGAAATATAACATACAGCATAATAATAAAGCATAGAATAAGAAAATGGAAATAATAAAACTAATAAAAACATAGGAAGCTATAAAAGCTGTCAGTTTAAGTTTAAGTGATAAAAACATAGGAAGCCATAAGGCTCACCGTGTGGTTAAGTTTAAGAGCTAAGTCATAGGCACTTGAAAAGAGAAATGGTTTTAACCTGGTTTTAAAAATGTATACAGTTGGTGAACTTCTGGTAGTTTATTCCAGTTGTGTTTATTCCAGTTGGTAGTTTATTCCAGTTGTGTACAGTGTACAACTGCTAAATGCAGCTTCTCCATGTTTAGTTTGGACTCTGGGCTCTACTAGCGGACCTGAGTTCATGGATCTAAGAGCCATGCTTGGTTTATATTCTTGAAACATATCAGAAATATATTCCGGTCCTAAACTATTCAGCGATTAACTATTTAAAAAAAAGACTTTACAATCTTTTTCTGTAACTGACTGGAAGCCAATGCAAAGATTTAAGAACCAGAATGATGTGCTCGGTTCTCTTGGTCCTGGTTAACATTTTAGCAGCTGCATTCTGAATGAGTTGCAGATGTTTTACAGTCTTTTTGGGGAATCCAGTTGAGTGGCCGTTACATTAGTCAAACCTTCTAGAGACAAAAGCATGGATGAGCTTCTCCTTGTCTATTTGGGACACTGCATATACATTGGGGAGAACAAGTATTTGATACACTGCTGATTTTGCAGGATTTCCTACTTACAAAGCATGTAGAGGTCTGTAACTTTTATCATAGGTACACTTCAACTTATTTAAAAATCATACAATGTGATTTTCGGGATTTTTGTTTTAGATTCCGTCTCTCACAATTCAAGTGTACCTATGGTAAAAATTACAGACCTCTACATGCTTTGTAAGTAGAAAAACCTACAAAATCAGCACCTCTGTATATGTTAAATGAAATAATGCTGTTTTGGTGACCGATTTTATGACTGTTAAATGTGAGGTCTGAGTCTATCAGAACACCAAGATTACACACATGATCCCTGGTTTTAAGGGCCAGAGAATCCAGCTCTTTATTAATGCTTGTTCTTTTATTTTTGTTGCCAAACACAATAATCAATTTTGGTTCATCCAGATACTTGAGGTGCTCTATACAGTGACAGAGAGTCTATTGAACTGTTGTCATACAGTTCGAGAAACATATATATTTGAGTATCATCGGCATAGCTGTGGTAGTTAATGTTGTTGTTCTGTAGAATTTGGCCCAGAGGTAGCATATAGAGATTGAACAGAAGCGGTCAAAGAACTGATCCCTTTGGAACTTTACATGTCATAGCCACCCTATCAGATTCATGATTACCAATGGTGACAAAGTAAATCAGGCCATCTAGATAAGATATGAACCAATCAAGGACTGTCCCGGAGAGTCCTACCCAATTTTCCATCCTAAAGGACAAAACAATCGTTATAGCTCCAAAGTAATTTTATTCACCTTTTCATAACATTTATATGCATCAGCTGTGAATACTGTGTTTTGAAAATATTTTTTTCAGCCACCAAAGGGGATGGATCTCATTATTGATTCATTATCAAACGTAAATGCAGTTAATTTGCTGATATTTGAGCTACTGTGTGAACATTTATAGAACAAACGGTGGTGTCCTTCATTGAACAACTAGCTTTAGTGAAAAGTTGAGAAAGCATGAATTTTATTTAATTTTAATATAAATGTTGTTATAGTTTGTGAAAGTTGAGAAAGCATTAATAAAAAATATATATATAATGTGTGTTGTAGTTTGTGTTTTGCCAACAGTAGCAGTATATAATGCAAGAGCATAGCTTGGTCTTTTTAAGTATTGTTATGTCTTCTGTTCGTATGCTGGGAAGCAGGTGGGATGCGGTCAGGTGTGTCCCATAATTGGGAAGGTGGAAGCAATTGTTGCTTTCTGCGTCAGTTGCGCAGATTCCTAGGGATGGTAGGGTATTACTGTAAGTTTTGTAAAAACGTTATGATGGTGGTAGCCGCATCTGACGGCTAACCAAATCCCTAAATATTTGTAAGCCGGAACACATTCGATAATAGAACAATCCACGGTCAATTGCATTTTGATTTCTTCACTTAGGAGAGAAAACACATCTCTGCTCAGCCTCAAATTGCCGTTTACGTGGTGAAAGGAGTGTCAGTATGCTTTCGAGTCCGCTAAAGCACTGCTCTGTAATGCCCCAGTGCTTGCCAGTACGGAAGAGGTGAGTCCTTTTGCAGGAAGAGGAAGGTGGGCCCGTCAGCTTCTTCTCCCCTAAGTGCAATGCATGTCAATGAAGGCACTCCATCATCGAACAAGAGATGCCTGCATTATTGCTGCCTTGTGTCTGGGATCCAGTGCCTTGCCCGTTCTGGTCTTCATAGAACCTAACCCATTGGTGTTCTTACGGCAGATGTACAATCAGAACTGTCACCTCATGCGTTGGGCTCTGATTGTACAGGGTTATAATTTGCAGATTCGCTATGTGAAGGGTTCGGCAAACATGGTCGCCGATGCCCTCTCACGTGCATAAGAACTAGAGATACGTTATTGGTTTCCTTTAGAGAAATACTGTTTAATTTGTGTTAGGGTTAGAGTAAGGTTAGTTTGTGTGTGAGTGAAAGAGGTGTATTGGTGTCTGGTGTTGTGTAAGCTTTGGTGGAGGAGGGTTAGGTAGACACCCTGGGATTTACATATACCCATACGTAACCCTGTGTTATATACAGTAGGTTAGAAGCCAGCCGCTGTAGCCCAGTGTTATATGTAGCAGTGAGGTATGTTGTGTTCTAGGGTAGTTTGTGGTAAGCAGGGTTATAGGTGCAGGGATGTCAGGGTCTTTTTGTATTGTTTCTTTGATTTAACAGACTGCTGGCACTACCCTACTCTTACCCCTATTCCCTGCTGCTCTCTTTCCCTTGTGTCGGCGTTATTTCTTGTCTTATATGTATATTAAATACCCAAAGCCTTGGGAAATGTCAATTTGGTTGTCTTACCTCCTTCCTCGCACCAAGGACCCTCACGATATTGTCCCACTCTGCGGAGTGTTTACGAGCAGCGGGGTGTTGCGTTCCCTCCCCTGGGAAGCGTTCGTAAAAGGTATGTTGATAAAAGTGCTGATTTATTTGAGTCATGTTTATTGGAAACTGTAGCTATGGGAATTATTGAGATCTGTTGCTAGCAATTTACTACACACTGCTTACTCATATAAACATGTTTGATTTGCTGTTAAACCAAAGTACATTAGTTTCCTTCATAGAACGACCAAGTTTGGTGGGATGTTGAAAAAGCATGAATTTCTACTGGTATACGTGTAAATGCGTGTGTTTTTTCTGATTGACTGCAAAGGTATAGAATTCGATTGACAAAAAGATATGATTGATGGAAGTCATCCTTTCTGCTGATGGATTGGTTTTAATGTTATTGTTGGTTGGTATGTAATATTAGAGAGTAGTTACTTATGGGTGCATTACTGGCTGTGGCACCAAGCAATCAAAATTCAAAAAAGCTATTTTCTGCATTTGCTTGTAATTACAACAGACAAGCACAGAACATCACATTTAAGTATCCAACACAATTCTTTTTAGGCAGACTGTATCTACGGTCACTGAATTCTGGAATGTATGGGTTTTTATGAACTGACTAATACAAAGGAAGTTGTTTTGACCTGGGAAGGTTCCACTGTCATGGCAATTTTTCAGCCTCAAATGTCACTTGTACGCACTTTCATTTCCAGAAGTATAAGGAAAGTTGATAGGATTTAGGAAGTGAATCATCTAAATTGATATGAGTCATTGTACTGAGTATGTAAAAAAAATATTGAGAGTACATTCTTGCTTAGCGCAAAAAACAGGCAGAGTTTTATTGAAAGTTGAGTATGTAAAGGTTGTCGTGATGTCAAACCATTCCACATAATTTAACTCTGTGACACTGTTCTAGCTTTTGTGTGGGCAGTATGTAATGTGTTAGTCAATACACAGTCAATACCCATCTGTGTTCCCTAGCACTAAATAATCTTGCATTAGCCCAATAATGACTGGGTACATTCCAATAATCCCAAAAACTGAGTATAATCCAATATTCCAGCAATAGTAACAGTGAAGAATATTATGTTGGGGCTGTCATTCAGTACCAAATTTCATAAAACTGTTTGTATTGAATGGATTCAGATTAGGAAAATAGACAAAATATTTAAAAAAGGATCTATCCATTTGAAGATTGGCATTTGCTGTGTAAATTTCACATCTATTTGCGATATATGAACAACAAGAAGTTAACACTTTCAAGCATTATGGAAAAGCATAACATGCAATGCATTTGTTTAACCAAACTGCAACATAAAACAAAACCAAATCAAAACCAGTTACAAACATGCTGGGATAGACTGTTGTGTTGCTTCCCTTAGTGCAGATTGCATTTGATCTTTTTATTCCCAGAATACATGTACAATATGTAAAAAGTATGTATCCAAAGATGTTGACCCAGCATCATAATTTCTGATTTGTATAAATTACTCATTGCTTAGCATTCACCTGATAACTGATATCAATTTACAATATAATGTGTGGTTCTGTATGTGTTGGTAGCCATTCTGAGTGTCTCAGGAAAACAGATTACTGAGTCTTGATTAAAATGTATTTTGCAATGGTTTTCTCAAATGTCCTTTAACAAAACATTAAAACCCCCTTGGACTGAATTTAGGTGTGATTCTGTGCTGTTTTATGATATATGGTGCTATAAAATCCTAATGAAGTAAAAGCCCTTCGGGGCACAACCACAAGTTATGACAAATGTAACTAATGAGTACTTTAAAGGCCCGGCGCAGTTGAAATTCAGATTACACAAATTACATAGAGAAACGATAATTTAAGACATGAATCTACAGACATTAAACTAGTTAACTGTTGTTCACTCTCATCATAGGTACAAATATTGTATTTTTCCAATTTAATTTAAGTAGTTTAACAATTGATATTACATTTGCACACCTTTTTGTCATTCTGGCACGCAGTGAAAAACAAACCCACAACCCAGGTGTTTTAAGTGGCATGCTCTACGTACTGAACTAAACAGGAAGTGTGGCCTTTGACTTACATTGGTTGTAACTACAGTAGAACCATGTTCAGAGTAAATGTGTGCATGTTACAGTAGTTTGTTGTCATAGATCATTGGCGATGGATGTCACAGTGTCCATTTATATGCTCCATCTAGATGCCTTCCTCCAGTTGTTAGATCTTGATTTCATCACTCCCAAGCCATTAGCAGCTTGCTGAATGGCACAAAGGCAGCATGCCCAGCCTGGCTGCAAGTAAGTAAAAATAGACAGTCAGATCTGGGGTTAGATTCCAGTAACAGTGAAATATTTGACATAAACTTGGTTTTAACCACCAAAGCCTCCACAAAAGCAGTAAAACATTGACAATTTGTTTTTTTGCATGAAGATTTTTTGGGGTATAGGCTGGAGTAAGGTGTTTGGGCTAGGCGATAGGAGATGGGGAACATATTTTGTGGGTATTCAGGTCTAGTGTGTGTTTGTTTCAGACTTACCTACAGTACCAGTCAAAACTTTGGACCCACTCACTCATTCAAATGTATTTCTTTAGTTTTGCTATTTTCCATGTTGTAAAATAATAATGAGGACATCAAAACCTGGAAATATCCTTCAGTTAAAAATAAATCACAGACAAGTGTCAAGGGAAAAGCACCCCACACCATCACACTTCCTCCTTCATGGTTGAAATCACACATTCAGAGATCATGCATTCACCCACACTACATCACATAAACACACAGATGTTTGAACCAAAAATCTCATATTTGGACTCACCAGGCCAGATCAGGCCAAGGACAGATTTCCACTGGTCTAATGTCAATTTCTTGTGTTTCTTAGCCCATGCAAGTTTCTTATTATTATTGTTTCCCTTCTGTAGTGGTTTGTTTGTTGCAATTCAACCATAAAGGCCTGATTCATGAAGTCTCCTCTGAACAGTTGATGTTGAGATGTGGCTGTTACCTACGCTCTCTGAAGCATTTTTCTGGGCTGCAATCTGTGCGGCAGTTAATATCAGATTTCTGAGGTTGGCAACTCTAATTAACTTATCCTCTGGGTCTTCCTATCCTCTGGCAGTCCTCCTGAGAGACAGTTTCATCATAGCGCTTGGTCATTTTTGCGACTGCGCTTAAAGACATTTTCAAAATTGCATTTTTCCAGATTGACTGACCATCACATCTTTAAGTAACGATTGACTGTCGTTTCTCTTTGCATATGCAAGCAGTTTTTTCAAATGAAAAAACTGACTAATGAAATATCAACTTACTTTTGGTCTTTTGTGTACAAACCCTACCTTGTCACAACTCTTCGAATGCTTTTAGAATTAATGGAATTCAAAAATTGCATTTTAATTCAAATGCATTCCAGGTGATTACCTCATAAAGCTGGGTGAGTCTGCAAGAGTGTGCAAAGCTGTCAATGTAAATGGTGGCGCATTTGAAGAATCTAAAGTATGTGAAAAAGCAGTGCCGGTTGCTCACCTAAAAATGCTGTTGTCTAATACAAACGGTGATATGTCCTAAGTTGTTTAACACATCTAGATGTGAATACCAGGCAATTAAAGCTGAAATTCTGAACTCTTGTCTCATACTCATCTTTTTATCTTGAATCCAAATGTCTTTAGTGACCATCAAAAACAAAGGAATTTGCCTTTCCGTTCCAATACATTTGGAGCGGACTGTATGTACTATTATAAAGGCTGTATTCAGAGCTAATGGATTTCAAATTTAATGTATTGCAATTTTAAAGAGTTCTTATATATAAAATAGTAAATTCAGGACTACAAATTCTAAGTAATGAAAGACTAGTGAGAGCAGTTACCATTCAAAGTAGCACTGTCCTCTGTGTGTCCCATCTGACTGCCCATGGTCAGGTGTTTCCAACTCCACTCCCATGTGGATCTCTTTCTCCCCCTCCAGGTAGCCCAGGTAACGAATTGCGCCTGTGCTGATTCGTCCCGAGGGCAGCAGAATCCGAACACGATGTCCCACTTGAAGATCCAGGGGGGAGTGAGGCACAAAGGCCCGGTGTGGACCAGAGTAACTCCTCCAGGAGTCCACGCTGGAGGGGGCAGGAAGTGGATATTCATTCCAGAGGGATTTACATTAGCAAGCAAGCAAGTTTATTTATATAGTACAATTCATACACAGAAGCAATTCAGTGTGCTTTACAGTGAAAATTAAAATAAAAATGTTCTTAAATCAGCAGTTGATACCCTAACAAAGTGAAAACAAATCATATATAGGGCTTTGGATGCAAGGGCAGACCATCCATAAAATGGAATATATATATAGAAATTTGAAACAATTCAGTGCAGTCAGTGATGATTATTTTAATGTCCCTTTAACTAAACTCAAAAGAGGTGAAGAGAAATTGCGCAACCTGGTGGCTGAAGACATAGCAGAAATTGGTCGAGAGCCAAATGCGGAGTTCAGTGAGACCTGGCTGCCAGACAAGCTACTTTGGCATGTGTCACTTTTAGATGACATCCTCTCAGAGCATCTGCTTTGGTTGGAGTGGCTCACACTGTCTGTCAAATTAAACAATGGATGATATTATTTTTTACTTTTGAAAATACAAACATCTAAAGAGACAGTACACTTCAAATTCTTGTCAGGTGGCACATAATTGCAGTCCCAGAAATTATTGGTTTTGTTCCAAACCCAAAAGAAAGACAGAGGGACATACAGTATTTATGATTTTGGGGGTGGGCTACTTTGTGTATGTACTTTACAAGGCAATTTAGCCATAACAAGGATGCAAATCTGGCACAGAAATAGAAAGTGTGTTTCTGTAATATGGACAGCCTAACTAATGGGATCAAAGTAGCCGTCTAATGGAGCGTGTAGTGGTTAACACCATTCAATTTTGGGCACAGACGAGTGAAATCTAAAATGAAATTATATAACAGAATTATACCACTACATTTGTCAGATTTGCTGTATTGTATATTTTCATATAGCTACATTTATAATACTGATTACCAGAAACACAATTTTATCTCAACAGAAGTCTACGTATGTGTTGTGGAAACATCTGACAAAATGTTATTATTGGAGTGTGATGTCCCTTTAAGTCTCTTATGATAATTACAGTAAATCAAGTATATGACTCACCTGAACTCTCCTGGTTTGTTTCATCACAAAGATGCCTGTTGTCCACCCCTGACTCACCCAGTTCCTGTAAGCTGAATACCTTGACTAAGAACCCAGGTCTGGATACCCTATCAGACATCAGCTTATAGAAACAAAACAGTTCAGACAAAGAACACCACATTATTTGTTAAACCATTTAGTTGCAAATATGACAATGAATTAAGTCTCGGTGTTACAATCCATTTGTTTGTGTTAGCTCTGTGCCGTACATCAGCATAACTATAGGCGCTGAGCATGGTAAGCTGTACCAGAACCAGCAGGTGGAGAGGTTGGAACAGTAATAGATAACAAGCCCAACATACAATAATGCAACCAGTGACAGTGAGCAGCAGCAGGTAATGTGTGAGTACAAGGGATCAACATCAGTACTAAATTTGGACTTTTAGGATTTCTGATGGTTAAAAAATAAAGGTTTTGTACACACACCTGACTGCGTAGGTCCTGCTGCTTTCTCTGCAGTTCAACAAACTTTTTCTGCCATGTTGATCTCTCAGAGAGGATCTGAGTCTTGAGGGCCTTGATTTCCTTTTCAGCTTTGGACAGTCTCCACTGCATGACACTGGCACAGTCATTACTTTGTGAAGTTTTCTGCCTGTCTGACGCTGAAATCAACGGCCAGAGGAGACAATTGTATTATTTTATTATTATATATTTAAGCAACAACACACAAAGGGGTGTGGTATATGGCTTATATTCCACTTCCAAGAGCTGTTCTCAGTCCGGGACACAGCACGGTAGCCATGGTATATTGGGCACTATACCACAAACCCAGAAGATGTCTTATTGATATAAATTGGTTACCAATGCAATTTCAACAGTATAAAGGTATGTGATGTCATACCACAGCTTTCCGTCAATCAGCATTCAGCACCCAGTTTTAATATACTCTAAAACTCTTACAATATGACATGGAAGAAAACGTAAGACCTTTACAGCAGTGGGTATTGTGTTCAGTTTCAGTATTTACAACCATTATAATTTTTACCTGTGATTTGTTGCACTTGATGGTTGTGGCCATTCCCTATTTTGTGAGGCTCATTGGAAATATATTTGATGGAGTAGTATGGGCTCACCTGCAGTAAAATAAAATAAAAAGACTGACAAAGTATTTTCAGAATAACAAATTTCATGCTTGTTTATGTGAGATACTGTATATAACTGTTCATGAGCTGTACAATCACAGCGGTTGGACCGGCAGCAGAACACTGGTTAACTTTCCCAGACAAGGACTAAGCCTAGTCTAAGTCTAAAAAATCTAGTTCAAAAGAAAGCTCCATTTAGCTTGTTTTTTTTAGTCCTGGACTAGGCTTTATCTGTGGCTTCGAAACCGACCCAAAATGTGTCTTCAAAGACCCTTGTATAAAGGTTTTCCCTGCAGCAGGAGTCACTCCATTATTTTGGAGATGTGGTTTACTAGAGGCATAGATTCAGGTACAGTATTTTGGTCTCCCAGTTGCATAAATGTGTTTCCTTTAATTTGTTCTTGAAATCCCCCAACAGTACAGTTTTCTGTTCCAACTGCACCCTGAGGTAACAACCATTCCTGGCCCAGTCTCTGCAACGGGCTGCTGATGAACAATACACTACATGTTTCTGCGTTGCAGAGCAAGCATTCAGTAGTTGCCTAGTTTGTACTTTTATACATCACTGAGTTCAAGTTCATTCCAAATGGTTTCAACTGAGGAGGATAAGACTACCTTTAAAGTATCTGAGGAAGTTAATTCAGATGAAGTATAGGCAGGAAACGTGCGTAATTCGACAAAAATGATTCACTGACCTCGAGAGGAATACAGAACTCTGAATACTATAGTCTTAGAAAAGGTAACAAGTAATTGGACTATGTAAGGAATGTAAAGGTCCGCAAGAGTATTAGAATACTACGGTACTCGCTAAAATACGCATTGCCGGCTTAGAGAAGCTAACACACAGAATATCAACACATACGAAAAAAATATGACCGACACTGAACAGGGACAACACGTGTTGTTATATACAGAGGTTGACTGGGGAATGAGAGCCAGGTGTGCATAATGAAGACAGGACAGTCCAGGCAGGTGGCTTGAGAGCGTTGGGTCAGTGCTAGCTGGTAGCTTGGAGAGGCCGAGCGCCAGAGTGGGAGGTCACCAGAGCCGACGTGACAGAAGTCACCATTAATCCCGTTATCAAGTCTTTGTGACATATGGTACAGAGTTGTCATAACAGCACAAAGAGACACAAACTGTGTCCAGGCAACAGGATTCATACTCACCCAAAAGAACCTGCAGGCACATAAGAGACCCTTGAAGGTCCATGCAAATACACACCACATGATGTACGTCACCATCCTGCTGTAGCATTACCTCACATACTGCTACTTTTTCCTAGCTGGGAGAAAAAAGCTTTTGTTGAGGTGTGCCCATGCAATGAACAGTGTAACTAATGTGGGGTCAGGTAAAAAAGTTGAAATAATAATTATGGAGGCATAATATTGTACTACTAATACTTGCTTGTATTGATGACACAGGGTTTGTTCAAAACTCCATACAATATATACTGTAATCTAACATGGTCACAGACCTGCTTGTCCTGTCTTACTTACTAATGTCATAACGTGGTGTTATTACCATTGGAAAAAGTAAGAAATCACAAACAGATCTAGGACCAGCCTATATAACATCCATTTTCCATCCAACATTCTACCACAAATCCAATCTGATGACCTTTCTGTAATACAGCTAATCATGAAGATTTGTTCTCCAAGAGTGCCAAATCATTACAGCGAAACACATTTGGTCATTCTAACCAAGCCTTTCATGCAGATAAATATATGGTTAAAAAATTACCTGTACACACAGCCAGATGGTAAGAATGAAGAGGGGGAGGAAAAGTCAGAATAAAAACAGTTCTGCCCAATTCGGAACAATTTTGTCAAACTCCATTGTGAATGTTAAGACACTGTACAGTATACAGGCGTGTTGCTATGTACAACACTGTGTGAGTTGTGTTGCTGACAAGTAAATCTCATCTAATCTACTTAGTCATGCAGCCTCCCTAGGCTATGTCCTTCCAGACAGTTGCTTAATCTTCCCATCTGAATGTCTAAACACAGTGAAAGTATTCTTTTCCAAAAAATCCTTTTAATCCTATCTTCCGTTGCATAGATTACACATTCCTGAATTTCGGAGTCATATTATGTATGACTTTGTAGCTGTGCGTTTCTGATTTGTTAGGTTTTGATGTTGGAATGTTTGGTCATGATGTTCTGTTCTTTTATTTTCCTTTGTTCTTAAACGTATCCTGTCCTTTTGTTCTGATTGTGTCCACAAGTTTCTTATTAACCCTCGTTAGCATCCAATTGAGTTTGCCCAGTTCTGTCAGCCCTTTGTTAAGTCATTGAGTCTCTATGTGTATGTGTCTTGCTTACAATTGGTTTCTGTTTTTGCCTGCCTGCCTTGTTCTTGCAGTTTGTATATATATTTTTTTTGCCTCAATTTCCTTATTAAACACTTTTTGTTGTCCCTTAACTCTGTGCCTGTAGTCCTGCTTAACCGAAACGTGACTTTAGTGACCTATATTGTTTTATGTGCATATCCATATGATGTTTGACTGAAGAGACCTACTGTATTTTATGTATTTGCCCATAATATGTATGACTTTGTATTGCCCGACTGTATTTTATGTATTTGTCAATATTATGTATGACTTGTTATTGGCGTACTACATTTTATGTATTTTTCCATATTATGTATGACTTCGTATTGACCTACTCTATTTTATGTATTTGTCCATATTATTTATTTCTTTGTTTTGATCAACTGTATTTAATGCTTTTGCTCATATTATGTATGACTTTGTATTGACTTACTGTATTTTATGTATTTGTCCATATTATTTATCACTTTGTATTGACCTACTGAATTTTATGTATTTTTCCATATAATTTATGACTTTGCAGTAGATATAGTAAATGGCACAATATAAATTAATTAATTTTTAAAAACTCATATGATAGTGTCTAATTTGGTTATTGACTATGAATGTGTATTTTTTCTATCATTAATGGGGCACCACATGCTTGTCAATAAGAAATTATTTTATAGAATCATTTGGAAATCCATGGACTAATTTCATTAATAATCTGAAGGTCATTGTGTTTTTTTATGACAAGACTGATATGAATTTTGCAGCAACTGAAGAGATATCTGGATAGCATTGTTCAAATGTTACCTAGTTCGAATTGTTCATCAGGTTTTTACTCCATGAGATTAACAAGGTTGGTCTCCAATTACCTCTGTTCATATGAACAAAAGATTGTCAGTCGGCTTAGCAATATGAACAAGTGCCCAGGTCGCTCTCCAGTTACCCATATTCATATTTGAACAAAAGATGGTTGGTCAAGGATATATAATGCTCCAGTAATACGCCCAGCTTTTATGATGCTATACTCAGCCTTGAACCATGACAACCATGTGGTCTGAACTGAAAAGGACAGTCCATGAATACAGATGAAGGACATGAAGGATGTCAAAAGTAAATTCTAAGATAGCGCTCAGTGTGTTCTCAAATCACATAAAACATTTCATATTAAAGCTCAGTGCAGTTATCCTGTTATTGAGGGTGCCAGTGTAATGAAAACATGAAATAAAAACATATTACTAGTTAGAAACTGTGGGTGCCAGTCATTTTCATGCACTTCCGCATGGATCCGCTTTATGCACAGACAGCCTGCGTCTCTGAAATGCTTCCCTTTGTTTGCATACATAGTATTTTGCATATTGATGGTCTGTGTTTGTGCAATCAATTCAAAGTAAATTCCAACCTGCACTTTGAATAGAAATGCACGGATCAACAATATGCAAAATGTATGCATTTTTCCTTGTTGTGTCATTTTGCATAACGTGAACCATTGCCCTTCTCTGTACTGTTTTGTTAGGATCTTAAAAGTGTAGGGCATATTGTGGGAATACATTAAAGTATATTTGCAAAGTATGATCAGATCTAGACTACGTATTTGCCACTGTTGTTGTAATTACAAGGATGTTCCTCTGGATGGCGGTAACTATGGCGGTAGCTGTTATTTAGTATGTTATGTGATTGTGAAAGTGTGTGGCACTGAGACAGCATTGCAAATAAAATATAAGTCTACACTCACGTTTATTTTCCAACCGACTGTAGCATGGCAATAATCAAATTTTCCATTGCAATCTGCATTTATCTCAGTTATATTATTTTCAAACCATCAAAAAGTTGCAATGTATTTGAACCCTGCTGGGTACTTTTGGAATCTTCTGTATGTTTCTCTACTTTGTTTCTGTATGTCAAACATCACTTACACTGACATATAATACATTATATTATAAGAAAACTTTAATGCATTCATTGATTTGAAAGACTACCGTGTAACAATAAAATAATTGCTTAAAAATATCAACACATTAAACTGATCTTCATTGGAAAATCTGTATTATTTGTTTTGTAAACATAATGACCATTGCACTTTATAAAAACAAACAAGTAAAGCTGCCTCCCTTGAATGGCTCATAGACTCCACAAAATGCATTAAATCTGTCTCATCTGGCTAACATAAGTTGGTATAACAGCTTTCAGAGAGGAGGCTGGTTCAACTTGTTTCATCCACATTCATTATCTGTACAGCATTTACAATACAGCGGCACTGAAATAACAAAGCTATTCATGCATTCAAATAACAGATTGATTTACAAGTGGCCTGTGTCTCTTTGCATCATTTGTCATACTACTGGAAAATTGAGCGTGACAGCATTATTTTCTCCCAGTTGCCTTTTGTTCGACTTCATTTTGGAGATTAATTATGTTTGTTTTCATTGTAAAGCAAGGCGTTCAAATGAAATAGGAACCAGTAAGTAATACCTGTGAGGCTGATTGTTTTGTGTAAGTTCTTATCACGTTAGACTTTGCACACTCACTCCCCCAGCCCTTCCACCCTTTATTCAACTACTGTTATTAGGTTTATCTTAAACCTCAAAACATTTCCTGGACTTGGTCCTGCTTACCACTGTGATTTGTAGCCACCATACATATTAAATGTACACATACTTTTTGAAACTTTGGACCACACTGGTGGCACTGAGAGTTACTGTCTGCCTGTAGTGAAGTTAATGCAAATGCATTACTGTACATATGACAATTCTACCTGTGCAATGGAAGCAAATAGAGGGCAGAAAATGTACAGGTATTAAGTATTGTGTATGTTAAGTGGGATAAATAGTTCTGTGGGTGCAAGTGGGAATTAAGAAAACATTGAATTTGCGTTCTGGCATTCTGAATTTGCAATCGAGGCAAATCGAAAGAGTATGGTAACATGTGCAACTGAAATCCAAGGATAGCAGCAATGAGTTTCCTGAGGTAGACATGTGTATGTTATAGTTGAAAATGCAAGTACAGTGGCAGTTCTAAATGTGCAATGAATGCAAGTTCAAGGTCCAAGTCGGCATGTTCAAATGAAAAACAGGAATGGCAGCAATGACACGTACCTGTAGACAACTGAAAACCTCCTTATCAGACTTTGTAAGGCGGTGACGGAGTCTAGTAGTACAAAGTGCGGGTATGGTTAGTAATGGTTCAGAGTTCAGAGTTCAGCAAGGTTACAATAGATGGAAAGAAACTGTTCCTGAACCTGCTGGTGCGAGAAAGGAGAGACATGTACCACCTGCCTGATGGGAGGAGGGTAAACAGTTTGTAGCAAGGATGTGAAGGGTCCCTGGTGATGCCACGCGCCCCATGCAGACATCACTTGCTCTTGAGGTCCAAAGTCCTCGGAGAAGTGGACACCCAGGAATTTGAAGCTGGACACACTTTCCACCTCAGTGCCACAGATGGGCAATGGGGCATGACTGCAGCCTTTAGACTTCATAATGAGCTCCTTGGTTTTCTTTGCTCTGAGTTGTTATCAGCGCACCATGCCGCTAGGCAATTAACCTCATCCCTGTAGGCTGATGGGTAATTTTCAGTGATCAGGCCCTTATTAGCTATTACAGGCAAAGTTTGATGGATTTTCCACCAGACCCCTCACAATTGGACAGAAGGGCCTTGAATCAAGATAAGAATTGCATCAACTTACTGTTGATGGAGCAGAGGAATTTTTTGGTATATGAGGACTATCTGAATAAGCAGATGGGTAAAAACGCTGAAGTTCTTGACTGAGTTTGCCAGGTGAGGATCCTAACTTGTAAAAGGTCTAAATGTAGAAGGACTCCAAAACTAATCAGAGACCTAATTGATCAATCTAGTGAAAACCCAGACTGTTTGCATTTTATGGAATGAATTTTTCCCCCGTGGTCCAAATCTATGAACACAGCCAAGTACTAAGCCAGAGGTGTATGAAGTTAAAATACTTTTACATTACCTTGTACACCTTTAGATTAGTGCATGGCTGTGTTGCAGAATTGGACCAAAGCATAATTTGTGCAGCAAAATGATCAATGCATTTCTCCAGTACAATTAAATATATATTTGCTATATGCTCATTGTTTACAAAATTCCTTGTAATATTTATTGCTGTTATAATGTGTGCAACAGGCTCAACATTTCCACTGCTGTATGAACTGACATGAGTACGCTTAGTTCAATAAAAGCAAGTGATGACATTTTGGTTAATTAGCTAGTAAAACAAATATAGTTTATTGCTGTGGTCAAAGCAACTTTCAGTTGTGGCATCACACAAATATTGCTTAAAGTTGAGCACATCATACTTGTCAAATTTGACAAATATATTGCTTGTGAATCCAAGTGAACAACACAAATGTCAAAACCTTTGTTATGAAAAACCACAGTTTTTAGAAAAACAACAAGTGTCCACTTGAACACGTCAACAGTTACAACATGTTGTATTTCATAAACCTTGTATGAAGATGACAACTTAAATATTAAGTCACAAAAGAATAGATCATCAAACTTAAAAGCCCGCATCTGTAGTATTTCTGACCCTTTAGACCAGGGTTGTCAAACCGGTTCCACGGAGGGCCGAGTGTCTGCAGGTTTTTGGTTTTTCCTATAAATTGGTTCCCAGTTCAGACCTAAACAACCAGGAGAGGGTAGAAACTAACCAATGAGTGACCTAATTAATCAATCAAGTACAAGGTGAGAGCGAAAACATGCAGCCACTCGGCCCTCCATGGAACCGGTTGGTTTGACAGCCTTGCTTTAGACATTTTGTGGGGTAGCAGAAACATCACAGCAAACCCATCCAGAATGACATTTATGTAGAGTAAAACAGATCTAAAGAAATGTTTGTTTAGGAAGGCTTGTTGTTGAGAACTGTTTTTTTCCAAATGTATTCATGTTATGTGCTTTGAGATTATTCTAAATAAATCAATTTCTCAAGCAGAGGTTCTTTTCACCATCCCCTGATCAGATGTTCTCTTTGGGAGACTGGGGTGTAGAGGCATTATTCTTGAATTCTGGCACTATTTGTCTTTCACATCCACAATTCTGACACACCCATCCTCTCTGGAGTGATTTATTAATACCCAATCATGTTACTGATCTGCCACCAATTGACCTAACTAGTGGTGTGATATTTCACCAGGTTTTAGAAACATTTCTCAGTTTCAACATTTGACATGCTGTCATGGTACTGTTTTCTTTTGAATATAGGGTATTAAAGATTTGCACATTTGGTGTTTCTTTACATTTTCCACAGCGTTTTGGAAACAGGGTTGTACTGTTGAATTCTGATGTGATAAAGAAAGGAGTCATTACTTTTACACATTACTTTTGTATTTGAGATATTACCTATTAATGACGTGTTGAATCACTTTGTTTGATTTATTTATAATTCATTATTCATTTGTCAGACCAATCTTTGTATACATCTTATATCCTGCCTGCCCCCCCCCCAAATAAAAAAAAAAACATATCAAAGAACAAACTGGCATTGATGACCATGTACTCTAATAATCTCCACCTCACACAGTCAAAAGAGGACAGGCCAGCCCTTGGAACTTGGTTTCTCTCTAGGTTTCTTTTTAGGTTTTGGCCTCTGTGAAGCTGGTTCTGCATTGCTTCCTATGTAAGGTTTAGATTGGGTATCTCTATAAGGACTTTTAAATTAGATCTTGTTCCATGAGAAGGAATTCGTTTTTGTCACCTGAGCAGTCCAGGTGCATTTTGCAATGCCCAAGTTTGGTATTACACATTCCAAGAGTCACAATACCACAAAGAGGTAATTATTGTTGAAGAGGGATCTATCCTGGCAGAGAGGGTGGGGGATTGACTTCACATTACGTTTAACAGAAACCAAAGGGATCCCAAAATCCATGGGAATCACAAATTCACAATTTACCAAAGAAAAGTTATTTCCCCAACTTTCCCCTACTAACATCTTTAAATAGTTTTTCTATACGGTAAAGAAGTACTGTGAATAAATATTGATATGTCTTGAAACCTCATTTGGTATGCTTTGTATGAGTGCCTGATTTGCTTTGGAAGAATGAGACGGAAGTTAAGACTTTCATGTAAATGAATTGTAGGAAATTGTATGACAAAATAAACATAATGCTAACAATACATTTAATGTGACTACCCTAATTTCTTTCAAAAAGAAATCTCACAACTCTGTAAAGTGACATCAAAGACAAGCCATTTAAAGTAACACCGGCAACCTGATCCTAAGTAATTATGATGAATGACATTAGATGGTGTCCATGAAAGAAACTGATGGTTGAGTATGTTGATGGCTTGAATAATGTTAGGTCAGGTATGGTTAAATGGGAAGCCCAGGTGGAAGCTGATAGCACTATTTCGTTACAGTGGCTGGCCAACCACTGCCTGTGTGTTCTTAGTAAGACCCAGTCAGACGAAATGGTTCAGTTCAAACGGATTTGAAGCTAGCTAGCTAGTTTTTGATACTACAAAAATATACCACCCCCTTAAAGCACATCAGAATGTAACAGTAATTCAGAAGTACTCCAAGAGGATATAGGAATCTGTTTTCAATTAACAACTCTGTGTTGATATACATAAAAATTGCCACGAGTTAACATTAGCTATCCAACAATGGAAACCTGAGCCTGAAATGTCAAGATTCAGACTATAATTTTAACAAAATAGTTAGCAGGGAAACTGCTACTGTATCAAAACCATTCATTTTTTATTATTACAATTATTTTCAAAATATCATTAGTCTCTGCCTGAGCTGCCAAAAAAGCTGGGGCTGTTGAATCATACTGTTTCCTAAGACTTTTATTCTTCGATTTTCAAAGTGAGTTATGGTATTATAGTAATTTCAGTCATTTTTCTGATTGCCCGTTTGTAGGCAAATCTGTTATCTATGACTATCTGTTAACTGGCCATACTACGCAATAGAAATTTGCATCTGGGTCATTTGATCAATTGTGTGCATTGAGTTAGATGAACAGAAGTTGACCATAATTTTATCTCTGGGGCCTTGTGTGGTAGCTGGATCCACCATGGCTGGTCTCTGCAATTAGGCTCCACCTCTCAGCATTGTGGGTGTGCAGGTGAGAGTTTCCACTTAGGTGGCATCAATAGGAAAAAGAGGCACCTTGACAGAGGGTCAGGAAACGAAGCAGGCTCTACACTTCATTCATAGCAGGCAAACAACTTCGTTGTCAGCCTTTCGCTCAACGCTATACACAGGTAAGCAGCTGTTATTATTCATGATTTTGTTTCATAAAATGTTAATTTTCACATTTTATTTGTTTTATTGACAATAGTTTACTACATCTCATCTCAGGATGAGGAAGTATAACCTTGAGTGTTGCCATGGTGGCTTAAAGATGATGGAATATAGTTGCTTAGTTTCTGAACACTGAGAGGTATGAGGTTATTATACTGGCAATTAGTGCTTACATGCTCATATTATATATATATATATATATATATATATATATATATATATATATATATATATATATATATATATATATATATATTTATATGTAAATATTAAGCTTGTGTCAGTTTTTATATTTCAACAGTGGTTTTAAATATATAAACATCGGTGTATCCTAATAAATACATTTATACTATACTATTGTCACTACAGCAGCAATTTTACAACCCATAGTTGATGTTTTCTTCTTGTCCTTGTTTATTATTGGGTATGGTAAAATGTAGAGCAAATTCTTTTTAACATTTATTTTAATTACATTCACAGATACATTCTATTCAAACTTTAGATCATTCAATATAACGTTGTTCATAGACCTTAAAAAATAATAACGTTCCTGTTTACACACACACCATTAGACTTTTCAAACTGGGCTGCTGGCCACTGTTGTCTCTCAGTTTCCAGGGTGGTGAGCCCAAAGAGGACTCTGCAGCTGGTTCCTAGGGAGGGATGAAAAACATGCGTGCTTAGTGCCATTCCCAAGGGACCTCACGAGGAACAAACACAGCTTAATTGAGATCATGAATAAACGCCTACCAACCAAGAATTTACAGAACAAAATAACGTCTTCTGATGCCATACATTTGTCAGAATATTTTCAGCAATGATAAATATTGTAATTCTACATGCAAAAATATTTTTAGGATTAGGTGGCCATTTAGAATTTACAGTCAAAATTAACTTTTACAAATTCTAACTTTCTTCTACCTCTCTTTTCTATACCAAACCAAATTTGACTCCCATGTTGATGGCTGTGGCCATTTTAAACCTTCAACAGATCAGTTTCATCATAGAACAATTAGAGAATTGTTTGCTGAGGAGCCCTCAGATGAGATGATGGCATTGGATCAAGGGATAAGTCCAGGCGGGACATAATGAATGGACACAGTTGTTATGCACATTTACCATGGTCGATTACAGAGTTTAAACAGTCGTATCACTCTCTCGAATGTGACATAGGTCGTGTGTCAACAGAAAATAAAAATACATAATAGGCCTGTAGATTTAGTCTTTTGAACTGTGATATTCCATTTGGCATCATCATCATGTGCCAGCTCATTAAATAGCTGGGAAGCCATTATCCTTGTAGGCAATAAGAAATGTTTAATTCTCACTGTCGGGATTGTACATTTCTGCATTTTTTTATTTCCAATTCATTCTACATAAGCAGCCACATTAGAAGCCACAATGCTACATTAGAAGCCACAAAACAAATAAACAATTACAAATGCAGACAGAATCTGTGTTACATTTTTTACATAATATAAGAAAACAAACACTCCAACACCACAAGACTCATCTACTACCCCTCAGACACTCTTCCCCGAAACTGAGACTAGAAGAGATGTGTTGTTATTGGGGTGTGGTCTGGTTTCCCAGAGCCTCTAGGAGTTTCTAGAACTTTCTGCAAATGTCTTTGTTTTCTCAAAATCCCCCCCCCCCCAAAATCACAGAATAAAGGAGGAAATGATCTGGAAATCCTGCTGCCCTCAAGCTGAATTAGCGGATAGCAGAGACTTTCATTTTGTAACCCGATCTGTGCCTTTGCACTGTAGCAAAATGTGTTGCACAAAAAGTACATAAACTGCGCTGCATGTGTAAGTGTTGCCAAATAAATGTACACATCCCTCTTTTTCTATTATCGTTCCTAAATCTGCTTGCATGTGTCCATGAGCAATTGTAGTGCCAGGCGCTCAAATAGAGCTTTATATATAAGATACTTGATGTGCTCCAAGTCAAACTTCTCTCATTTGTTTACACAAGCATTCTAATCGACATGGGTTATTGAAAGAAAAATAGGGATTATTCCAGCATATTTACTAAAAAAGTTTCCCCTTAAATTTGTGGATTAATTCTTGGAGTTGAGAAACATACAATTCACCAACATGAGGAGACAACTATACAGGGTTTAACAGTGCTACAATTTATTTGCGCCTCAAATGTAGGTGCGCAAATTTATTAAATGTTGTTACCAGTTAATACACAGAAAACCAGCATTGTTACTGCAGTTTAAATTAATTGTTGGTAATCACCCCAACTACTGATACCATAATGAAACGTAGAACTCAACAAGCCAATCATAGGCTGGCATCAGTCATAGGATAGAACTACCTCAGGGGTTGATTCTACAGAACTTGGTTAATTGATAGAAATAAGGAAGTGCATGAAAAGTAAAATTGTGTACTGTAGAAGCAAAAGCTTCCATCTGCTCTTGTTGCACATTTTTGTAATGTAGCTCACAAAATAATTCTTATAGGGGTACTTAAAATCCTGCTTCTAAACAATAACATTACTTTAGGGTGGTTTAGGATGGGAAAGATAGCACCACAAACTAGGCCAGGTTATGAAAAGGCAAATTGGCATGGCCCAAGGGCATCCAACCAGGGCCTTAGGGTACAAGGTAACCTAAGGCCCCTAATGGTCAGAGGCCCATGGGACAATTTACTGTGTATCCAAAACAAAGATAGAGCGATAGTGATTGAAATTGAGAACCCTTCAGCCCATCAAGTGCCCCCTGACTACCAACGTATAACCTCAACCCATACCCGGTCCCCTCGGCTCCACCTCAACCCATACCCGGTCCCCTCGGCTCCACCTCAACCCATACCCGGTCCCCTCGGCTCCACCTCAACCCATACCCGGTCCCCTCGGCTCCACCTCAACCCATACCCGGTCCCCTCGGCTCCACCTC